>CAMPDV010004594.1:0-45691 GCA_946699065.1 Loxodes magnus
AAGAAAAGAAGATAGAGTTTCAGATTTAAGGAGTATGCTTTGAGAAGTAATAAGTATTTAGAAAAGTGAAGAAGTAAAGTAAGAAAAGAAAGTTGAATTTCAGATTTAAGGAGTATGCTTTGAGAAGTAATAAGTATTTAGAAAAGTGAAGAAGTAAAGTAAGAAAAGAAGATAGAGTTTCAGTTTTAAGGAGTATGCTTTGAGAAGTACTAAGTATTTAGAAAAGTGAAGAAGTAAAGTAAGAAAGAAGATAGAGTTTCAGATTTAAGGAGTATGCTTTAAGAAGTAATAAGTATTTAGAAAAGTGAAGAAGTAAAGTAAGAAAAGAAGATAGAGTTTCAGATTTTAAGAGTATGCTTTGAGAAGTAATAAGTATTTAGAAAAGTGAAGAAGTAAAGTAAGAAAGAAGATAGAGTTTCAGATTTAAGGAGTATGCTTTGAGAAGTACTAAGTATTTTGAGAAGTGAAGAAGTAAAGTAAGAAAAGAAGATAGAGTTTCAGATTTAAGGAGTATGCTTTGAGAAGTAATAAGTATTTAGAAAAGTGAAGAAGTAAAGTAAGAAAAGAAGATAGAGTTTCAGTTTTAAGGAGTATGCTTTGAGAAGTAATAAGTATTTAGAAAAGTGAAGAAGTGAAGTAAGAAAATAAGATATCATTTCAGTTTTATTGAGTATGCTTTGAGACGTAATAAGTATTTAGAAAAGTGAAGAAGTAAAGTAAGAAAAGAAGATAGAGTTTCAGTTTTAAGGAGTATGCTTTGAGACGTAATAAGTATTTAGAAAAGTGAAGAAGTAAAGTAAGAAATAAGATAGAGTTTCAGTTTTAAGGAGTGTGCCTTGGGAAGTAATAAGTATTTAGAAAAGTGAAGAAGTTAAGTAAGAAAAGAAGATATCATTTCAGTTTTAAGGAGTATGCTTTGAGAAGTAATAAGTATTTAGAAAAGTGAAGAAGTAAAGTAAGAAAAGAAGATAGAGTTTCAGTTTTAAGGAGTATGCTTTGAGACGTAATAAGTATTTAGAAAAGTGAAGAAGTAAAGTAAGAAAAGAAGATAGAGTTTCAGATTTAAGGAGTATGCTTTGAGAAGTAATAAGTATTTAGAAAAGTGAAGAAGTAAAGTAAGAAAAGAAGATAGAGTTTCAGTTTTAAGGAGTATGCTTTGAGAAGTAATAAGTATTTAGAAAAGTGAAGAAGTAAAGTAAGAAAAGAAGATAGAGTTTCAGTTTTATTGAGTATGCTTTGAGAAGTAATAAGTATTTAGAAAAGTGAAGAAGTAAAGTAAGAAAAGAAGAAGAGATTAAGTTTTAAGGAGTATGCTTTGAGAAGTAATAAGTATTTTGAGAAGTGAAGAAGTAAAGTAAGAAAAGAAGATAGAGTTTCAGATTTAAGGAGTATGCTTTGAGAAGTAATAAGTATTTAGAAAAGTGAAGAAGTAAAGTAAGAAAAGAAGATAGAATTTCAGTTTTGAGGAGTACGCTTTGAGAAGTACTAAGTATTTAGAAAAGTGAAGAAGTAAAGTAAGAAAAGAAGGTTGAGTTTCACTTAAATTGAATATGCTTTGAGAAGTAATAAGTATTTAGAAAAGTGAAGAAGTAAAGTAAGAAAAGAAGATAGAGTTTCAGATTTAAGGAGTATGCTTTGAGAAGTAATAAGTATTTAGAAAAGTGAAGAAGTAAAGTAAGAAAGAAAGTTGAATTTCAGATTTAAGGAGTATGCTTTGAGAAGTAATAAGTATTTAGAAAAGTGAAGAAGTAAAGTAAGAAAAGAAGATAGAGTTTCAGTTTTAAGGAGTATGCTTTGAGAAGTACTAAGTATTTAGAAAAGTGAAGAAGTAAAGTAAGAAAAGAAGATAGAGTTTCAGATTTAAGGAGTATGCTTTAAGAAGTAATAAGTATTTAGAAAAGTGAAGAAGTAAAGTAAGAAAAGAAGATAGAGTTTCAGATTTTAAGAGTATGCTTTGAGAAGTAATAAGTATTTAGAAAAGTGAAGAAGTAAAGTAAGAAAAGAAGATAGAGTTTCAGATTTAAGGAGTATGCTTTGAGAAGTACTAAGTATTTTGAGAAGTGAAGAAGTAAAGTAAGAAAAGAAGATAGAGTTTCAGATTTAAGGAGTATGCTTTGAGAAGTAATAAGTATTTAGAAAAGTGAAGAAGTAAAGTAAGAAAAGAAGATATCATTTCAGTTTTAAGGAGTATGCTTTGAGAAGTAATAAGTATTTAGAAAAGTGAAGAAGTAAAGTAAGAAAAGAAGATAGAATTTCAGTTTTAAGGAGTATGCTTTGAGACGTAATAAGTATTTAGAAAAGTGAAGAAGTAAAGTAAGAAAATAAGATAGAATTTCAGTTTTAAGGAGTATGCTTTGAGAAGTAATAAGTATTTAGAAAAGTGAAGAATTAAAGTAAGAAATAAGATAGAGTTTCAGTTTTAAGGAGTATGCTTTGAGAAGTAATAAGTATTTTGAAAAGTGAAGAAGTAAAGTAAGAAAAGAAGATAGAGTTTCAGTTTTAAGGAGTATGCTTTGAGACGTAATAAGTATTTAGAAAAGTGAAGAAGTAAAGTAAGAAAAGAAGATATCATTTCAGTTTTAAGGAGTATGCTTTGAGAAGTAATAAGTATTTAGAAAAGTGAAGAAGTAAAGTAAGAAAAGAAGATAGAGTTTCAGTTTTAAGGAGTATGCTTTGAGAAGTAATAAGTATTTAGAAAAGTGAAGAAGTGAAGTAAGAAAAGAAGATAGAGATTCAGTTTTAAGGAGTATGCTTTGAGACGTAATAAGTATTTAGAAAAGTGAAGAAGTGAAGTAAGAAAAGAAGATAGAATTTCAGTTTTATTGAGTATGCTTTGAGAAGTAATAAGTATTTTGAAAGTGAAGAAGTAAAGTAAGAAAAGAAGATAGAGTTTCAGTTTTAAGGAGTATTCCTTGAGAAGTAATAAGTATTTAGAAAAGTGAAGAAGTAAAGTAAGAAAAGAAGATAGAATTTCAGTTTTAAGGAGTGTGCCTTGAGAAGTAATAAGTATTTATAAAAGTGAAGAAGTAAAGTAAGAAAAGAAGATAGAGTTTCAGTTTTAAGGAGTAAGCTTTGAGAAGTAATAAGTATTTAGAAAAGTGAAGAAGTAAAGTAAGAAAAGAAGATAGAGTTTCAGTTTTATTGAGTATGCTTTGAGAAGTAATAAGTATTTAGAAAAGTGAAGAAGTAAAGTAAGAAAAGAAGATAGAGTTTCAGATTTAAGGAGTATGCTTTGAGAAGTAATAAGTATTTAGAAAAGTGAAGAAGTAAAGTAAGAAAAGAAGATAGAGTTTCAGTTTTAAGGAGTGTGCCTTGAGAAGTAATAAGTATTTAGAAAAGTGAAGAAGTAAAGTAAGAAAAGAAGATAGAGTTTCAGTTTTATTGAGTATGCTTTGAGAAGTAATAAGTATTTAGAAAAGTGAAGAAGTAAAGTAAGAAAAGAAGATAGAATTTCAGTTTTAAGGAGTATGCTTTGAGACGTAATAAGTATTTAGAAAAGTGAAGAAGTGAAGTAAGAAAATAAGATAGAATTTCAGTTTTATTGATTATGCTTTGAGAAGTAATAAGTATTTAGAAAAGTGAAGAAGTAAAGTAAGAAAAGAAAATAGAGTTTCAGTTTTAAGGAGTATGCTTTGAGAAGTAATAAGTATTTAGAAAAGTGAAGAAGTGAAGTAAGAAAAGAAGATATCATTTCAGTTTTAAGGAGTATGCTTTGAGAAGTAATAAGTATTTAGAAAAGTGAAGAAGTAAAGTAAGAAAGAAGATAGAATTTCAGTTTTAAGGAGTATGCTTTGAGACGTAATAAGTATTTAGAAAAGTGAAGAAGTGAAGTAAGAAAATAAGATAGAATTTCAGTTTTAAGGAGTATGCTTTGAGAAGTAATAAGTATTTAGAAAAGTGAAGAAGTAAAGTAAGAAAAGAAGATAGAATTTCAGTTTTAAGGAGTATGCTTTGAGAAGTAATAAGTATTTAGAAAAGTGAAGAAGTAAAGTAAGAAAAGAAGATATCATTTCAGTTTTAAGGAGTATGCTTTGAGAAGTAATAAGTATTTTGAAAGTGAAGAAGTAAAGTAAGAAAAGAAGATAGAGTTTCAGTTTTAAGGAGTATTCCTTGAGAAGTAATAAGTATTTAGAAAAGTGAAGAAGTAAAGTAAGAAAGAAGATAGAGTTTCAGTTTTATTGAGTATGCTTTGAGACGTAATAAGTATTTAGAAAAGTGAAGAAGTAAAGTAAGAAATAAGATATAATTTCAGTTTTATTGAGTATGCTTTGAGAAGTAATAAGTATTTAGAAAAGTGAAGAAGTAAAGTAAGAAAAGAAGATAGAGTTTCAGATTTAAGGAGTATGCTTTGAGAAGTAATAAGTATTTAGAAAAGTGAAGAAGTAAAGTAAGAAAAGAAGATAGAGTTTCAGTTTTAAGGAGTATGCTTTGAGAAGTAATAAGTATTTAGAAAAGTGAAGAAGTGAAGTAAGAAAAGAAGATAGAGTTTCAGTTTTAAGGAGTGTGCCTTGAGAAGTAATAAGTATTTATAAAAGTGAAGAAGTAAAGTAAGAAAAGAAGATAGAGTTTCAGTTTTAAGGAGTAAGCTTTGAGAAGTAATAAGTATTTAGAAAAGTGAAGAAGTAAAGTAAGAAAAGAAGATAGAGTTTCAGTTTTAAGGAGTGTGCCTTGAGAAGTAATAAGTATTTAGAAAAGTGAAGAAGTAAAGTAAGAAAAGAAGATAGAGTTTCAGTTTTAAGGAGTGTGCCTTGAGAAGTAATAAGTATTTAGAAAAGTGAAGAAGTAAAGTAAGAAAAGAAGATATCATTTCAGTTTTAAGTAGTATGCTTTGAGAAGTAATAAGTATTTAGAAAAGTGAAGAAGTAAAGTAAGAAAAGAAGATAGAGTTTCAGTTTTAAGGAGTATGCTTTGAGACGTAATAAGTATTTAGAAAAGTGAAGAAGTAAAGTAAGAAAAGAAGATATCATTTCAGTTTTAAGTAGTATGCTTTGAGAAGTAATAAGTATTTAGAAAAGTGAAGAAGTAAAGTAAGAAAAGAAGATAGAGTTTCAGTTTTAAGGAGTGTGCCTTGAGAAGTAATAAGTATTTAGAAAAGTGAAGAAGTAAAGTAAGAAAAGAAGATAGAGTTTCAGTTTTAAGGAGTGTGCCTTGAGAAGTAATAAGTATTTAGAAAAGTGAAGAAGTAAAGTAAGAAAAGAAGATATCATTTCAGTTTTAAGTAGTATGCTTTGAGAAGTAATAAGTATTTAGAAAAGTGAAGAAGTAAAGTAAGAAAAGAAGATAGAGTTTCAGTTTTAAGGAGTGTGCCTTGAGAAGTAATAAGTATTTAGAAAAGTGAAGAAGTAAAGTAAGAAAAGAAGATATCATTTCAGTTTTAAGGAGTATGCTTTGAGAAGTAATAAGTATTTAGAAAAGTGAAGAAGTAAAGTAAGAAAGAAGATAGAGTTTCAGATTTAAGGAGTATGCTTTGAGAAGTAATAAGTATTTAGAAAAGTGAAGAAGTAAAGTAAGAAAAGAAGATAGAGTTTCAGATTTAAGGAGTATGCTTTGAGAAGTAATAAGTATTTAGAAAAGTGAAGAAGTAAAGTAAGAAAAGAAGATATCATTTCAGTTTTAAGTAGTATGCTTTGAGAAGTAATAAGTATTTAGAAAAGTGAAGAAGTAAAGTAAGAAAAGAAGATAGAGTTTCAGTTTTAAGGAGTATGCTTTGAGACGTAATAAGTATTTAGAAAAGTGAAGAAGTAAAGTAAGAAAAGAAGATATCATTTCAGTTTTAAGTAGTATGCTTTGAGAAGTAATAAGTATTTAGAAAAGTGAAGAAGTAAAGTAAGAAAAGAAGATAGAGTTTCAGTTTTAAGGAGTATGCTTTGAGAAGTAATAAGTATTTAGAAAAGTGAAGAAGTAAAGTAAGAAAATAAGATAGAGTTTCAGTTTTATTGAGTATGCTTTGAGAAGTAATAAGTATTTAGAAAAGTGAAGAAGTAAAGTAAGAAAAGAAGATAGAGTTTCAGTTTTAAGGAGTAAGCTTTGAGAAGTAATAAGTATTTAGAAAAGTGAAGAAGTAAAGTAAGAAAAGAAGATAGAGTTTCAGTTTTAAGGAGTGTGCCTTGAGAAGTAATAAGTATTTTGAAAGTGAAGAAGTAAAGTAAGAAAAGAAGATAGAGTTTCAGTTTTATTGAGTATGCTTTGAGAATTAATAAGTATTTAGAAAAGTGAAGAAGTAAAGTAAGAAAAGAAGATAGAATTTCAGTTTTAAGGAGTATGCTTTGAGACGTAATAAGTATTTAGAAAAGTGAAGAAGTGAAGTAAGAAAAGAAGATAGAGTTTCAGTTTTAAGGAGTGTGCCTTGAGAAGTAATAATTATTTAGAAAAGTGAAGAAGTAAAGTAAGAAAAGAAGATAGAGTTTCAGTTTTAAGGAGTATGCTTTGAGAAGTACTAAGTATTTAGAAAAGTGAAGAAGTAAAGTAAGAAAAGAAGATAGAGTTTCAGTTTTAAGGAGTATGCTTTGAGAAGTAATAAGTATTTAGAAAAGTGAAGAAGTAAAGTAAGAAAAGAAGATAGAATTTCAGTTTTAAGGAGTATGCTTTGAGACGTAATAAGTATTAGAAAAGTGAAGAAGTGAAGTAAGAAAATAAGATAGAATTTCAGTTTTAAGGAGTATGCTTTGAGACGTAATAAGTATTTAGAAAAGTGAAGAAGTGAAGTAAGAAAAGAAGATAGAATTTCAGTTTTAAGGAGTGTGCCTTGAGAAGTAATAAGTATTTAGAAAAGTGAAGAAGTAAAGTAAGAAAAGAAGGTTGAGTTTCACTTAAATTGAATATGCTTTGAGAAGTACTAAGTATTTAGAAAAGTGAAGAAGTAAAGTAAGAAAAGAAGATAGAGTTTCAGATTTAAGGAGTATGCTTTGAGAAGTAATAAGTATTTAGAAAAGTGAAGAAGTAAAGTAAGAAAAGAAAGTTGAATTTCAGATTTAAGGAGTATGCTTTGAGAAGTAATAAGTATTTAGAAAAGTGAAGAAGTGAAGTAAGAAAAGAAGATAGAGTTTCAGTTTTAAGGAGTATGCTTTGAGAAGTAATAAGTATTTAGAAAAGTGAAGAAGTGAAGTAAGAAAAGAAGATATCATTTCAGTTTTAAGGAGTATGCTTTGAGAAGTAATAAGTATTTTGAAAGTGAAGAAGTAAAGTAAGAAAAGAAGATAGAGTTTCAGTTTTAAGGAGTATTCCTTGAGAAGTAATAAGTATTTAGAAAAGTGAAGAAGTGAAGTAAGAAAAGAAGATAGAATTTCAGTTTTAAGGAGTGTGCCTTGAGAAGTAATAAGTATTTAGAAAAGTGAAGAAGTAAAGTAAGAAAAGAAGATAGAGTTTCAGTTTTATTGAGTATGCTTTGAGACGTAATAAGTATTTAGAAAAGTGAAGAAGTAAAGTAAGAAAAGAAGATAGAATTTCAGTTTTAAGGAGTGTGCCTTGAGAAGTAATAAGTATTTAGAAAGTGAAGAAGTAAAGTAAGAAAAGAAGATAGAGTTTCAGTTTTAAGGAGTATTCCTTGAGAAGTAATAAGTATTTAGAAAAGTGAAGAAGTAAAGTAAGAAAAGAAGATAGAGTTTCAGTTTTAAGGAGTAAGCTTTGAGAAGTAATAAGTATTTAGAAAAGTGAAGAAGTAAAGTAAGAAAAGAAGATAGAGTTTCAGTTTTAAGGAGTATGCTTTGAGACGTAATAAGTATTTAGAAAGTGAAGAAGTAAAGTAAGAAAAGAAGATAGAGTTTCAGTTTTAAGGAGTGTGCCTTGAGAAGTAATAAGTATTTTGAAAGTGAAGAAGTAAAGTAAGAAAATAAGATAGAGTTTCAGTTTTATTGAGTATGCTTTGAGAAGTAATAAGTATTTAGAAAAGTGAAGAAGTAAAGTAAGAAAAGAAGATAGAGTTTCAGTTTTAAGGAGTGTGCCTTGAGAAGTAATAAGTATTTAGAAAGTGAAGAAGTAAAGTAAGAAAAGAAGATAGAGTTTCAGTTTTAAGGAGTATGCTTTGAGAAGTACTAAGTATTTTGAAAAGTGAAGAAGTGAAGTAAGAAAAGAAGATAGAGTTTCAGTTTTAAGGAGTATGCTTTGAGAAGTAATAAGTATTTAGAAAAGTGAAGAAGTGAAGTAAGAAAAGAAGATATCATTTCAGTTTTAAGGAGTATGCTTTGAGACGTAATAAGTATTTAGAAAAGTGAAGAAGTGAAGTAAGAAAATAAGATAGAATTTCAGTTTTAAGGAGTATGCTTTGAGACGTAATAAGTATTTAGAAAAGTGAAGAAGTGAAGTAAGAAAAGAAGATAGAATTTCAGTTTTAAGGAGTGTGCCTTGAGAAGTAATAAGTATTTAGAAAAGTGAAGAAGTAAAGTAAGAAAAGAAGATAGAGTTTCAGTTTTAAGGAGTATGCTTTGAGAAGTAATAAGTATTTAGAAAAGTGAAGAAGTGAAGTAAGAAAAGCAGATAGAGTTTCAGTTTTAAGGAGTGTGCCTTGAGAAGTAATAAGTATTTAGAAAGTGAAGAAGTAAAGTAAGAAAAGAAGATAGAGTTTCAGTTTTAAGGAGTATTCCTTGAGAAGTAATAAGTATTTAGAAAAGTGAAGAAGTAAAGTAAGAAAAGAAGATAGAGTTTCAGTTTTAAGGAGTAAGCTTTGAGAAGTAATAAGTATTTAGAAAAGTGAAGAAGTAAAGTAAGAAAAGAAGATAGAGTTTCAGTTTTAAGGAGTATGCTTTGAGACGTAATAAGTATTTAGAAAAGTGAAGAAGTAAAGTAAGAAAAGAAGATAGAGTTTCAGTTTTAAGGAGTGTGCCTTGAGAAGTAATAAGTATTTTGAAAGTGAAGAAGTAAAGTAAGAAAATAAGATAGAGTTTCAGTTTTATTGAGTATGCTTTGAGAAGTAATAAGTATTTAGAAAAGTGAAGAAGTAAAGTAAGAAAAGAAGATAGAGTTTCAGTTTTAAGGAGTATGCTTTGAGACGTAATAAGTATATAGAAAAGTGAAGAAGTGAAGTAAGAAAGAAGATAGAGTTTCAGTTTTAAGGAGTAAGCTTTGAGAAGTAATAAGTATTTAGAAAAGTGAAGAAGTAAAGTAAGAAAAAAAAAAAGAATTTCAGTTTTAAGGAGTAAGCTTTGAGAAGTAGTAAGTATTTAGAAAAGTGAAGAAGTATTGTGAGAAGAAAAAAAAAGAATTTCAGTTTTAAGGAGTAAGCTTTGAGAAGTAATAAGTATTTAGAAAAGTGAAGAAGTGAAGTAAGAAAAGAAGATAGAGTTTCAGTTTTAAGGAGTGTGCCTTGAGAAGTAATAAGTATTTAGAAAAGTGAAGAAGTGAAGTAAGAAAAGAAGATAGAGTTTCAGTTTTAAGTAGTATGCTTTGAGAAGTAGTAAGTATTTAGAAAAGTGAAGAAGTGAAGTAAGAAAAGAAGATAGAGTTTCAGTTTTAAGGAGTATTCCTTGAGAAGTAATAAGTATTTAGAAAAGTGAAGAAGTAAAGTAAGAAAAGAAGATAGAGTTTCAGTTTTAAGTAGTATGCTTTGAGAAGTAGTAAGTATTTAGAAAAGTGAAGAAGTAAAGTAAGAAAAGACGATAGAGTTTCAGTTTTAAGGAGTATGCTTTGAGAAGTAATAAGTATTTAGAAAAGTGAAGAAGTAAAGTAAGAAAAGAAGATAGAGTTTCAGTTTTAAGTAGTATGCTTTGAGAAGTAATAAGTATTTAGAAAAGTGAAGAAGTGAAGTAAGAAAAGAAGATAGAGTTTCAGTTTTAAGGAGTATTCCTTGAGAAGTAATAAGTATTTAGAAAAGTGAAGAAGTGAAGTAAGAAAAGAAGATAGAGATTCAGTTTTAAGGAGTATGCTTTGAGACGTAATAAGTATTTAGAAAAGTGAAGAAGTGAAGTAAGAAAAGAAGATAGAATTTCAGTTTTAAGGAGTATGCTTTGAGAAGTAATAAGTATTTAGAAAAGTGAAGAAGTGAAGTAAGAAAAGAAGATAGAGTTTCAGTTTAAGGAGTATGCTTTGAGACGTAATAAGTATTTAGAAAAGTGAAGAAGTAAAGTAAGAAAAGAAGATATCATTTCAGTTTTAAGGAGTATGCTTTGAGAAGTAATAAGTATTTAGAAAGTGAAGAAGTAAAGTAAGAAAAGAAGATAGAGTTTCAGTTTTAAGGAGTATGCTTTGAGAAGTAATAAGTATTTAGAAAAGTGGAGAATTAAAGTAAGAAAAGAAGATAGAGTTTCAGTTTTAAGGAGTATTCCTTGAGAAGTAATAAGTATTTAGAAAAGTGAAGAAGTAAAGTAAGAAAAGAAGATAGAGTTTCAGTTTTAAGTAGTATGCTTTGAGAAGTAATAAGTATTTAGAAAAGTGAAGAAGTATTGTGAGAAAAAAAAAAAAGAATTTCAGTTTTAAGGAGTAAGCTTTGAGAAGTAATAAGTATTTAGAAAAGTGAAGAAGTAAAGTAAGAAAAGAAGATAGAGTTTCAGTTTTAAGGAGTGTGCCTTGAGAAGTAATAAGTATTTTGAAAGTGAAGAAGTAAAGTAAGAAAATAAGATAGAGTTTCAGTTTTATTGAGTATGCTTTGAGAAGTAATAAGTATTTAGAAAAGTGAAGAAGTAAAGTAAGAAAAGAAGATAGAGTTTCAGTTTTAAGGAGTATGCTTTGAGACGTAATAAGTATATAGAAAAGTGAAGAAGTGAAGTAAGAAAAGAAGATAGAGTTTCAGTTTTAAGGAGTAAGCTTTGAGAAGTAATAAGTATTTAGAAAAGTGAAGAAGTAAAGTAAGAAAAGAAGATAGAGTTTCAGTTTTAAGGAGTAAGCTTTGAGAAGTAATAAGTATTTAGAAAAGTGAAGAAGTAAAGTAAGAAAAGAAGATAGAGTTTCAGTTTTAAGGAGTAAGCTTTGAGAAGTAATAAGTATTTAGAAAAGTGAAGAAGTAAAGTAAGAAAAGAAGATATCATTTCAGTTTTATTGAGTATGCTTTGAGAAGTAATAAGTATTTAGAAAAGTGAAGAAGTAAAGTAAGAAAAGAAGATAGAGTTTCAGTTTTAAGGAGTATACTTTGAGACGTAATAAGTATATAGAAAAGTGAAGAAGTGAAGTAAGAAAAGAAGATAGAGTTTCAGTTTTAAGGAGTAAGCTTTGAGAAGTAATAAGTATTTAGAAAAGTGAAGAAGTAAAGTAAGAAAAAAAAAAAGAATTTCAGTTTTAAGGAGTAAGCTTTGAGAAGTAGTAAGTATTTAGAAAAGTGAAGAAGTATTGTGAGAAGAAAAAAAAAGAATTTCAGTTTTAAGGAGTAAGCTTTGAGAAGTAATAAGTATTTAGAAAAGTGAAGAAGTGAAGTAAGAAAAGAAGATAGAGATTCAGTTTTAAGGAGTATGCTTTGAGACGTAATAAGTATTTAGAAAAGTGAAGAAGTGAAGTAAGAAAAGAAGATAGAATTTCAGTTTTAAGGAGTATGCTTTGAGAAGTAATAAGTATTTAGAAAAGTGAAGAAGTGAAGTAAGAAAAGAAGATAGAGTTTCAGTTTTAAGGAGTATGCTTTGAGAAGTAATAAGTATTTAGAAAAGTGAAGAAGTAAAGTAAGAAAAGAAGATAGAGTTTCAGTTTTAAGGAGTATGCTTTGAGAAGTAATAAGTATTTAGAAAAGTGAAGAAGTAAAGTAAGAAAAGAAGATAGAGTTTCAGTTTTAAGGAGTATGCTTTGAGAAGTAATAAGTATTTAGAAAAGTGAAGAAGTAAAGTAAGAAAAGAAGATAGAGTTTCAGTTTTAAGGAGTAAGCTTTGAGAAGTAATAAGTATTTAGAAAAGTGAAGAAGTGAAGTAAGAAAAGAAGATAGAGATTCAGTTTTAAGGAGTATGCTTTGAGAAGTAATAAGTATTTAGAAAAGTGAAGAAGTATTGTGAGAAAAAAAAAAAGAATTTCAGTTTTAAGGAGTAAGCTTTGAGAAGTAATAAGTATTTAGAAAAGTGAAGAAGTAAAGTAAGAAAATAAGATAGAATTTCAGTTTTATTGATTATGCTTTGAGAAGTAATAAGTATTTAGAAAAGTGAAGAAGTAAAGTAAGAAAAGAAGATAGAATTTCAGTTTTAAGGAGTATGCTTTGAGACGTAATAAGTATTTAGAAAAGTGAAGAAGTGAAGTAAGAAAATAAGATAGAATTTCAGTTTTATTGATTATACTTTGAGAAGTAATAAGTATTTAGAAAAGTGAAGAAGTGAAGTAAGAAAAGAAGATAGAATTTCAGTTTTAAGGAGTGTGCCTTGAGAAGTAATAAGTATTTAGAAAAGTGAAGAAGTAAAGTAAGAAAAGAAGATAGAGTTTCAGTTTTAAGGAGTATGCTTTGAGAAGTAATAAGTATTTAGAAAAGTGAAGAAGTGAAGTAAGAAAAGAAGATAGAGATTCAGTTTTAAGGAGTATGCTTTGAGACGTAATAAGTATTTAGAAAAGTGAAGAATTAAAGTAAGAAATAAGATATAATTTCAGTTTTATTGAGTATGCTTTGAGAAGTAATAAGTATTTAGAAAAGTGAAGAAGTGAAGTAAGAAAAGAAGATAGAGTTTCAGTTTTAAGGAGTGTGCCTTGAGACGTAATAAGTATTTAGAAAAGTGAAGAAGTAAAGTAAGAAAAGAAGATAGAGTTTCAGTTTTAAGGAGTATGCTTTGAGACGTAATAAGTATTTAGCAAAGTGAAGAAGTGAAGTAAGAAAAGAAGATAGAGATTCAGTTTTAAGGAGTATGCTTTGAGACGTAATAAGTATTTAGAAAAGTGAAGAATTAAAGTAAGAAATAAGATATAATTTCAGTTTTATTGAGTATGCTTTGAGAAGTAATAAGTATTTAGAAAAGTGAAGAAGTGAAGTAAGAAAAGAAGATAGAGTTTCAGTTTTAAGGAGTGTGCCTTGAGACGTAATAAGTATTTAGAAAAGTGAAGAAGTAAAGTAAGAAAAGAAGATAGAGTTTCAGTTTTAAGGAGTATGCTTTGAGAAGTAATAAGTATTTAGAAAAGTGAAGAAGTAAAGTAAGAAAAGAAGATAGAGTTTCAGTTTTAAGGAGTAAGCTTTGAGAAGTAATAAGTATTTAGAAAAGTGAAGAAGTAAAGTAAGAAAAGAAGATAGAGTTTCAGTTTTAAGGAGTAAGCTTTGAGAAGTAATAAGTATTTAGAAAAGTGAAGAAGTAAAGTAAGAAAAGAAGATAGAGTTTCAGTTTTAAGGAGTGTGCCTTGAGAAGTAATAAGTATTTAGAAAAGTGAAGAAGTAAAGTAAGAAAAGAAGATAGAGATTCAGTTTTAAGGAGTATGCTTTGAGAAGTAATAAGTACTTCTCAAAGCATACTCCTAAAACTGAATCTCTATCTTCTTTTCTTACTTTACTTCTTCACTTTTCTAAATACTTATTACTTCTCAAGGCACACTCCTTAAAACTGAAACTCTATCTTCTTTTCTTACTTTACTTCTTCACTTTTCTAAATACTTATTACTTCTCAAAGCTTACTCCTTAAAACTGAAACTCTATCTTCTTTTCTTACTTTACTTCTTCACTTTTCTAAATACTTATTACTTCTCAAAGCTTACTCCTTAAAACTGAAACTCTATCTTCTTTTCTTACTTTACTTCTTCACTTTTCTAAATACTTATTACTTCTCAAAGCATACTCCTTAAAACTGAAACTCTATCTTCTTTTCTTACTTTACTTCTTCACTTTTCTAAATACTTATTACGTCTCAAGGCACACTCCTTAAAACTGAAACTCTATCTTCTTTTCTTACTTCACACTTCTTCACTTTTCTAAATACTTATTACTTCTCAAAGCATACTCAATAAAACTGAAATTATATCTTATTTCTTACTTTAATTCTTCACTTTTCTAAATACTTATACGTCTCAAAGCATACTCCTTAAAACTGAATCTCTATCTTCTTTTCTTACTTCACTTCTTCACTTTTCTAAATACTTATTACGTCTCAAAGCATACTCCTTAAAACTGAAACTCTATCTTCTTTTCTTTACTTTACTTCTTCACTTTTCTAAATACTTATTACGTCTCAAGGCACACTCCTTAAAACTGAAACTCTATCTTCTTTTCTTACTTCACTTCTTCACTTTTCTAAATACTTATTACTTCTCAAAGCATACTCAATAAAACTGAAATTATATCTTATTTCTTACTTTAATTCTTCACTTTTCTAAATACTTATTACGTCTCAAAGCATACTCCTTAAAACTGAATCTCTATCTTCTTTTCTTACTTCACTTCTTCACTTTTCTAAATACTTATTACTTCTCAAAGCATACTCCTTAAAACTGAAACTCTATCTTCTTTTCTTACTTTACTTCTTCACTTTTCTAAATACTTATTACTTCTCAAGGCACACTCCTTAAAACTGAAATTCTATCTTCTTTTCTTACTTCACTTCTTCACTTTTCTAAATACTTATTACTTCTCAAAGTATAATCAATAAAACTGAAATTCTATCTTATTTTCTTACTTCACTTCTTCACTTTTCTAAATACTTATTAAGTCTCAAAGCATACTCCTTAAAACTGAAATTCTATCTTCTTTTCTTACTTTACTTCTTCACTTTTCTAAATACTTATTACTTCTCAAAGCATAATCAATAAAACTGAAATTCCTATCTTATTTTCTTACTTTACTTCTTCACTTTTCTAAATACTTATTACTTCTCAAAGCTTACTCCTTAAAACTGAAATTCTTTTTTTTTTTTCTCACAA
The DNA here is from genome assembly GCA_946699065.1 of Loxodes magnus. Taxonomy (NCBI): domain Eukaryota; phylum Ciliophora; class Karyorelictea; order Loxodida; family Loxodidae; genus Loxodes; species Loxodes magnus. The sequence continues at coordinate 14,725 of CAMPDV010004594.1, forward strand.
TACTTCTTCAACTTTTCTAAATACTTATTACTTCTCAAAGCATACTCCTTAAAACTGAATCTCTATCTTCTTTTCTTACTTCACTTCTTCACTTTTCTAAATACTTATTACTTCTCAAAGCTTACTCCTTAAAACTGAAACTCTATCTTCTTTTCTTACTTTACTTCTTCACTTTTCTAAATACTTATTACTTCTCAAAGCATACTCCTTAAAACTGAAACTCTATCTTCTTTTCTTACTTTACTTCTTCACTTTTCTAAATACTTATTACTTCTCAAAGCATACTCCTTAAAACTGAAACTCTATCTTCTTTTCTTACTTTACTTCTTCACTTTTCTAAATACTTATTACTTCTCAAAGCATACTCCTTAAAACTGAAACTCTATCTTCTTTTCTTACTTCACTTCTTCACTTTTCTAAATACTTATTACTTCTCAAAGCATACTCCTTAAAACTGAAATTCTATCTTCTTTTCTTACTTCACTTCTTCACTTTTCTAAATACTTATTACGTCTCAAAGCATACTCCTTAAAACTGAATCTCTATCTTCTTTTCTTACTTCACTTCTTCACTTTTCTAAATACTTATTACTTCTCAAAGCTTACTCCTTAAAACTGAAATTCTTTTTTTTTTCTTCTCACAATACTTCTTCACTTTTCTAAATACTTACTACTTCTCAAAGCTTACTCCTTAAAACTGAAATTCTTTTTTTTTTTTCTTACTTTACTTCTTCACTTTTCTAAATACTTATTACTTCTCAAAGCTTACTCCTTAAAACTGAAACTCTATCTTCTTTTCTTACTTCACTTCTTCACTTTTCTATATACTTATTACGTCTCAAAGTATACTCCTTAAAACTGAAACTCTATCTTCTTTTCTTACTTTACTTCTTCACTTTTCTAATACTACTTTTACTTCTCAAAGCATACTCAATAAAACTGAAATGATATCTTCTTTTCTTACTTTACTTCTTCACTTTTCTAAATACTTATTACTTCTCAAAGCTTACTCCTTAAAACTGAAACTCTATCTTCTTTTCTTACTTTACTTCTTCACTTTTCTAAATACTTATTACTTCTCAAAGCTTACTCCTTAAAACTGAAACTCTATCTTCTTTTCTTACTTTACTTCTTCACTTTTCTAAATACTTATTACTTCTCAAAGCTTACTCCTTAAAACTGAAACTCTATCTTCTTTTCTTACTTCACTTCTTCACTTTTCTATATACTTATTACGTCTCAAAGCATACTCCTTAAAACTGAAACTCTATCTTCTTTTCTTACTTTACTTCTTCACTTTTCTAAATACTTATTACTTCTCAAAGCATACTCAATAAAACTGAAACTCTATCTTATTTTCTTACTTTACTTCTTCACTTTCAAAATACTTATTACTTCTCAAGGCACACTCCTTAAACTGAAACTCTATCTTCTTTTCTTACTTTACTTCTTCACTTTTCTAAATACTTATTACTTCTCAAAGCTTACTCCTTAAAACTGAAATTCTTTTTTTTTTTCTCACAATACTTCTTCACTTTTCTAAATACTTATTACTTCTCAAAGCATACTACTTAAAACTGAAACTCTATCTTCTTTTCTTACTTTACTTCTTCACTTTTCTAAATTACTTATTACTTCTCAAGGAATACTCCTTAAAACTGAAACTCTATCTTCTTTTCTTACTTTAATTCTCCACTTTTCTAAATACTTATTACTTCTCAAAGCATACTCCTTAAAACTGAAACTCTATCTTCTTTTCTTACTTTACTTCTTCACTTTTCTAAATACTTATTACTTCTCAAAGCATACTCCTTAAAACTGAAATGATATCTTCTTTTCTTACTTTACTTCTTCACTTTTCTAAATACTTATTACGTCTCAAAGCATACTCCTTAAAACTGAAACTCTATCTTCTTTTCTTACTTCACTTCTTCACTTTTCTAAATACTTATTACTTCTCAAAGCATACTCCTTAAACTGAAATTCTATCTTCTTTTCTTACTTCACTTCTTCACTTTTCTAAATACTTATTACGTCTCAAAGCATACTCCTTAAAACTGAATCTCTATCTTCTTTTCTTACTTCACTTCTTCACTTTTCTAAATACTTATTACTTCTCAAGGAATACTCCTTTAAAACTGAAACTCTATCTTCTTTTCTTACTTCACTTCTTCACTTTTCTAAATACTTATTACTTCTCAAAGCATACTACTTAAAACTGAAACTCTATCTTCTTTTCTTACTTTACTTCTTCACTTTTCTAAATACTTATTACTTCTCAAAGCATACTCCTTAAAACTGAAACTCTATCTTCTTTTCTTACTTTACTTCTTCACTTTTCTAAATACTTACTACTTCTCAAAGCATACTACTTAAAACTGAAACTCTATCTTCTTTTCTTACTTTACTTCTTCACTTTTCTAAATACTTATTACTTCTCAAGGAATACTCCTTAAAACTGAAACTCTATCTTCTTTTCTTAACTTCACTTCTTCACTTTTCTAAATACTTACTACTTCTCAAAGCATACTACTTAAAACTGAAACTCTATCTTCTTTTCTTACTTCACTTCTTCACTTTTCTAAATACTTATTACTTCTCAAGGCACACTCCTTAAAACTGAAACTCTATCTTCTTTTCTTACTTCACTTCTTCACTTTTCTAAATACTTATTACTTCTCAAAGCTTACTCCTTAAAACTGAAATTCTTTTTTTTTTCTTCTCACAATACTTCTTCACTTTTCTAAATACTTACTACTTCTCAAAGCTTACTCCTTAAAACTGAAATTCTTTTTTTTTTTTCTTACTTTACTTCTTCACTTTTCTAAATACTTATTACTTCTCAAAGCTTACTCCTTAAAACTGAAACTCTATCTTCTTTTCTTACTTCACTTCTTCACTTTTCTATATACTTATTACGTCTCAAAGCATACTCCTTAAAACTGAAACTCCTATCTTCTTTTCTTACTTTACTTCTTCACTTTTCTAAATACTTATTACTTCTCAAAGCATACTCAATAAAACTGAAACTCTATCTTATTTTCTTACTTTACTTCTTCACTTTCAAAATACTTATTACTTCTCAAGGCACACTCCTTAAAACTGAAACTCTATCTTCTTTTCTTACTTTACTTCTTCACTTTTCTAAATACTTATTACGTCTCAAAGCATACTCCTTAAAACTGAAACTCTATCTTCTTTTCTTACTTTACTTCTTCACTTTTCTAAATACTTATTACTTCTCAAAGCTTACTCCTTAAAACTGAAACTCTATCTTCTTTTCTTACTTTACTTCTTCACTTTTCTAAATACTTATTACTTCTCAAGGAATACTCCTTAAAACTGAAACTCTATCTTCTTTTCTTACTTTACTTCTTCACTTTCTAAATACTTATTACTTCTCAAGGCACACTCCTTAAAACTGAAACTCTATCTGCTTTTCTTACTTCACTTCTTCACTTTTCTAAATACTTATTACTTCTCAAAGCATACTCCTTAAAACTGAAACTCTATCTTCTTTTCTTACTTTACTTCTTCACTTTTCTAAATACTTATTACTTCTCAGGCACACTCCTTAAAACTGAAATTCTATCTTCTTTTCTTACTTCACTTCTTCACTTTTCTAATTACTTATTACGTCTCAAAGCATACTCCTTAAAACTGAAATTCTATCTTATTTTCTTACTTCACTTCTTCACTTTTCTAAATACTTATTACGTCTCAAAGCATACTCCTTAAAACTGAAATGATATCTTCTTTTCTTACTTCACTTCTTCACTTTTCTAAATACTTATTACTTCTCAAAGCATACTCCTTAAAACTGAAACTCTATCTTCTTTTCTTTACTTCACTTCTTCACTTTTCAAAATACTTAGTACTTCTCAAAGCATACTCCTTAAACTGAAACTCTATCTTCTTTTCTTACTTTACTTCTTCACTTTCTAAATACTTTATTACTTCTCAAGGCACACTCCTTAAAACTGAAAACTCTATCTTCTTTTCTTACTTTACTTCTTCACTTTTCTAAATACTTATTACTTCTCAAAGCATACTCAATAAAACTGAAACTCTATCTTATTTTCTTACTTTACTTCTTCACTTTCAAAATACTTATTACTTCTCAAGGCACACTCCTTAAAACTGAAACTCTATCTTCTTTTCTTACTTTACTTCTTCACTTTTCTAAATACTTATTACGTCTCAAAGCATACTCCTTAAAACTGAAACTCTATCTTCTTTTCTTACTTTACTTCTTCACTTTTCTAAATACTTATTACTTCTCAAAGCTTACTCCTTAAAACTGAAACTCTATCTTCTTTTCTTACTTTACTTCTTCACTTTTCTAAATACTTATTACTTCTCAAGGAATACTCCTTAAAACTGAAACTCTATCTTCTTTTCTTACTTTACTTCTTCACTTTCTAAATACTTATTACTTCTCAGGCACACTCCTTAAAACTGAAATTCTATCTTCTTTTCTTACTTTACTTCTTCACTTTTCTAAATACTTATTACGTCTCAAAGCATACTCAATAAAACTGAAACTCTATCTTCTTTTCTTACTTTACTTCTTCACTTTTCTAAATACTTATTACTTCTCAAGGCACACTCCTTAAAACTGAAATTCTATCTTCTTTTCTTACTTCACTTCTTCACTTTTCTAAATACTTATTACTTCTCAAGGAATACTCCTTAAAACTGAAACTCTATCTTCTTTTCTTACTTTACTTCTTCACTTTCAAAATACTTATTACTTCTCAAAGCATACTCCTTAAAACTGAAATGATATCTTCTTTTCTTACTTCACTTCTTCACTTTTCTAAATACTTATTACTTCTCAAAGCATACTCCTTAAACTGAAACTCTATCTTCTTTTCTTACTTCACTTCTTCACTTTTCTAAATACTTATTACTTCTCAAAGCATACTCCTTAAATCTGAAATTCAACTTTCTTTTCTTACTTTACTTCTTCACTTTTCTAAATACTTATTACTTCTCAAAGCATACTCCTTAAATCTGAAACTCTATCTTCTTTTCTTACTTTACTTCTTCACTTTTCTAAATACTTAGTACTTCTCAAAGCATATTCAATTTAAGTGAAACTCAACCTTCTTTTCTTACTTTACTTCTTCACTTTTCTAAATACTTATTACTTCTCAAGGCACACTCCTTAAAACTGAAATTCTATCTTCTTTTCTTACTTCACTTCTTCACTTTTCTAAATACTTATTACGTCTCAAAGCATACTCCTTAAAACTGAAATTCTATCTTATTTTCTTACTTCACTTCTTCACTTTTCTAAATACTTATTACGTCTCAAAGCATACTCCTTAAAACTGAAATTCTATCTTCTTTTCTTACTTTACTTCTTCACTTTTCTAAATACTTATTACTTCTCAAAGCATACTCCTTAAAACTGAAACTCTATCTTCTTTTCTTACTTTACTTCTTCACTTTTCTAAATACTTAGTACTTCTCAAAGCATACTCCTTAAAACTGAAACTCTATCTTCTTTTCTTACTTTACTTCTTCACTTTTCTAAATAATTATTACTTCTCAAGGCACACTCCTTAAAACTGAAACTCTATCTTCTTTTCTTACTTCACTTCTTCACTTTTCTAAATACTTATTACGTCTCAAAGCATACTCCTTAAAACTGAAATTCTATCTTCTTTTCTTACTTTACTTCTTCACTTTTCTAAATACTTATTAATTCTCAAAGCATACTCAATAAAACTGAAACTCTATCTTCTTTTCTTACTTTACTTCTTCACTTTCAAAATACTTATTACTTCTCAAGGCACACTCCCTTAAAACTGAAACTCTATCTTCTTTTCTTACTTTACTTCTTCACTTTTCTAAATACTTATTACTTCTCAAAGCTTACTCCTTAAACTGAAAACTCTATCTTCTTTTCTTACTTTACTTCTTCACTTTTCTAAATACTTATTACTTCTCAAAGCATACTCAATAAAACTGAAACTCTATCTTATTTTCTTACTTTACTTCTTCACTTTTCTAAATACTTATTACTTCTCAAAGCATACTCCTTAAAACTGAAAACTCTATCTTCTTTTCTTACTTTACTTCTTCACTTTTCTAAATACTTATTACTTCTCAAAGCATACTACTTAAACTGAAATGATATCTTCTTTTCTTACTTTACTTCTTCACTTTTCTAAATACTTATTACGTCTCAAAGCATACTCCTTAAAACTGAAACTCTATCTTCTTTTCTTACTTTACTTCTTCACTTTTCTAAATACTTATTACTTCTCAAAGCATACTACTTAAAACTGAAATGATATCTTCTTTTCTTACTTTACTTCTTCACTTTTCTAAATACTTATTACTTCTCAAAGCATACTCCTTAAATCTGAAACTCTATCTTCTTTTCTTACTTTACTTCTTCACTTTTCTAATTACTTATTACTTCTCAAAGCATACTCCTTAAATCTGAAACTCTATCTTCTTTTCTTACTTTACTTCTTCACTTTTCTAAATACTTATTACTTCTCAAAGCATACTCCTTAAAACTGAAATGATATCTTCTTTTCTTACTTTACTTCTTCACTTTTCTAAATACTTATTACTTCTCAAGGCACACTCCTTAAAACTGAAACTCTATCTTCTTTTCTTACTTTACTTCTTCACTTTTCTAAATACTTATTACTTCTCAAAGCATACTACTTAAAACTGAAATGATATCTTCTTTTCTTACTTTACTTCTTCACTTTTCTAAATACTTATTACTTCTCAAGGCACACTCCTTAAAACTGAAACTCTATCTTCTTTTCTTACTTTACTTCTTCACTTTTCTAAATACTTATTACTTCTCAAGGCACACTCCTTAAAACTGAAACTCTATCTTCTTTTCTTACTTTACTTCTTCACTTTTCTAAATACTTATTACTTCTCAAAGCATACTACTTAAAACTGAAATGATATCTTCTTTTCTTACTTTACTTCTTCACTTTTCTAAATACTTATTACGTCTCAAAGCATACTCCTTAAAACTGAAACTCTATCTTCTTTTCTTACTTTACTTCTTCACTTTTCTAAATACTTATTACTTCTCAAAGCATACTACTTAAAACTGAAATGATATCTTCTTTTCTTACTTTACTTCTTCACTTTTCTAAATACTTATTACTTCTCAAGGCACACTCCTTAAAACTGAAACTCTATCTTCTTTTCTTACTTTACTTCTTCACTTTTCTAAATACTTATTACTTCTCAAGGCACACTCCTTAAACTGAAACTCTATCTTCTTTTCTTACTTTACTTCTTCACTTTTCTAAATACTTATTACTTCTCAAAGCTTACTCCTTAAAACTGAAACTCTATCTTCTTTTCTTACTTTACTTCTTCACTTTTATAAATACTTATTACTTCTCAAGGCACACTCCTTAAAACTGAAACTCTATCTTCTTTTCTTACTTCACTTCTTCACTTTTCTAAATACTTATTACTTCTCAAAGCATACTCCTTAAAACTGAAACTCTATCTTCTTTTCTTACTTTACTTCTTCACTTTTCTAAATACTTATTACTTCTCAAAGCATACTCCTTAAATCTGAAACTCTATCTTCTTTTCTTACTTTACTTCTTCACTTTTCTAAATACTTATTACTTCTCAAAGCATACTCAATAAAACTGAAATTATATCTTATTTCTTACTTTACTTCTTCACTTTTCTAAATACTTATTACGTCTCAAAGCATACTCAATAAAACTGAAACTCTATCTTCTTTTCTTACTTTACTTCTTCACTTTTCTAAATACTTATTACTTCTCAAGGAATACTCCTTAAAACTGAAACTCTATCTTCTTTTCTTACTTTACTTCTTCACTTTCAAAATACTTATTACTTCTCAAAGCATACTCCTTAAAAACTGAAATGATATCTTCTTTTCTTACTTTACTTCTTCACTTTTCTAAATACTTATTACTTCTCAAAGCATACTCCTTAAAACTGAAATTCTATCTTCTTTTCTTACTTTACTTCTTCACTTTTCTAAATACTTATTACTTCTCAAAGCATACTCCTTAAAACTGAAATTCTATCTTATTTTCTTACTTCACTTCTTCACTTTTCTAAATACTTATTACGTCTCAAAGCATACTCCTTAAAACTGAAATTCTATCTTCTTTTCTTACTTTACTTCTTCACTTTTCTAAATACTTATTACTTCTCAAAGCATACTCCTTAAAACTGAAATGATATCTTCTTTTCTTACTTCACTTCTTCACTTTTCTAAATACTTATTACTTCTCAAAGCATACTCCTTAAAACTGAAACTCTATTTTCTTTTCTTACTTTACTTCTTCACTTTTCTAAATACTTATTACTTCTCAAAGCATAATCAATAAAACTGAAATTCTATCTTATTTTCTTACTTCACTTCTTCACTTTTCTAAATACTTATTACGTCTCAAAGCATACTCCTTAAAACTGAAATTCTATCTTCTTTTCTTACTTTACTTCTTCACTTTTCTAAATACTTATTACTTCTCAAAGCATACTCAATAAAACTGAAACTCTATCTTCTTTTCTTACTTTACTTCTTCACTTTTCTAAATACTTATTACTTCTCAAGGCACACTCCTTAAAACTGAAACTCTATCTTCTTTTCTTACTTTACTTCTTCACTTTTCTAAATACTTATTACTTCTCAAAGCATACTCCTTAAATCTGAAACTCTATCTTCTTTTCTTACTTTACTTCTTCACTTTTCTAAATACTTATTACTTCTCAAAGCATACTCAATAAAACTGAAACTCTATCTTCTTTTCTTACTTTACTTCTTCACTTTTCTAAATACTTATTACTTCTCAAAGCTTACTCCTTAAAACTGAAACTCTATCTTCTTTTCTTACTTTACTTCTTCACTTTTATAAATACTTATTACTTCTCAAGGCACACTCCTTAAACTGAAATTCTATCTTCTTTTCTTACTTTACTTCTTCACTTTTCTAAATACTTATTACTTCTCAAGGAATACTCCTTAAAACTGAAACTCTATCTTCTTTTCTTACTTTACTTCTTCACTTTCAAAATACTTATTACTTCTCAAAGCATACTCAATAAAACTGAAATTCTATCTTCTTTTCTTACTTCACTTCTTCACTTTTCTAAATACTTATTACGTCTCAAAGCATACTCCTTAAAACTGAATCTCTATCTTCTTTTCTTACTTCACTTCTTCACTTTTCTAAATACTTATTACTTCTCAAAGCATACTCCTTAAAACTGAAACTCTATCTTCTTTTCTTACTTTACTTCTTCACTTTTCTAAATACTTATTACTTCTCAAAGCATACTCCTTAAAACTGAAATGATATCTTCTTTTCTTACTTTACTTCTTCACTTTTCTAATACTTATTACGTCTCAAAGCATACTCCTTAAAACTGAAACTCTATCTTCTTTTCTTACTTTACTTCTTCACTTTTCAAAATACTTATTACTTCTCAAAGCATACTCCTTAAAACTGAAACTCTATCTTATTTCTTACTTTAATTCTTCACTTTTCTAAATACTTATTACTTCTCAAAGCATACTCCTTAAAACTGAAATTCTATCTTATTTTCTTACTTTACTTCTTCACTTTTCTAAATACTTATTACGTCTCAAAGCATACTCCTTAAAACTGAAATTCTATCTTCTTTTCTTACTTTACTTCTTCACTTTTCTAAATACTTATTACTTCTCAAAGCATACTCCTTAAAACTGAAATGATATCTTCTTTTCTTACTTTACTTCTTCACTTTTCTAAATACTTATTACTTCTCAAAGCATACTCCTTAAATCTGAAACTCTATCTTCTTTTCTTACTTTACTTCTTCACTTCTCAAAATACTTAGTACTTCTCAAAGCATACTCCTTAAATCTGAAACTCTATCTTCTTTTCTTACTTTACTTCTTCACTTTTCTAAATACTTATTACTTCTCAAAGCATACTCTTAAAATCTGAAACTCTATCTTCTTTTCTTACTTTACTTCTTCACTTTTCTAAATACTTATTACTTCTTAAAGCATACTCCTTAAATCTGAAACTCTATCTTCTTTTCTTACTTTACTTCTTCACTTTTCTAAATACTTAGTACTTCTCAAAGCATACTCCTTAAAACTGAAACTCTATCTTCTTTTCTTACTTTACTTCTTCACTTTTCTAAAATACTTATTACTTCTCAAAGCATACTCCCTTAAATCTGAAATTCAACTTTCTTTTCTTACTTTACTTCTTCACTTTTCTAAATACTTATTACTTCTCAAAGCATACTCCTTAATCTGAAACTCTATCTTCTTTTCTTACTTTACTTCTTCACTTTTCTAAATACTTATTACTTCTCAAAGCATATTCAATTTAAGTGAAACTCAACCTTCTTTTCTTACTTTACTTCTTCACTTTTCTAAATACTTAGTACTTCTCAAAGCGTACTCCTCAAAACTGAAATTCTATCCTTCTTTTCTTACTTTACTTCTTCACTTTTCTAAATACTTATTACTTCTCAAAGCATACTCCTTAAATCTGAAACTCTATCTTCTTTTCTTACTTTACTTCTTCACTTCTCAAAATACTTATTACTTCTCAAAGCATACTCCTTAAAACTTAATCTCTTCTTCTTTTCTTACTTTACTTCTTCACTTTTCTAAATACTTATTACTTCTCAAAGCATACTCAATAAAACTGAAACTCTATCTTCTTTTCTTACTTTACTTCTTCACTTTTCTAAATACTTATTACTTCTCAAAGCATACTCCTTAAAACTGAAACTCTATCTTCTTTTCTTACTTTACTTCTTCACTTTTCTAAATACTTATTACTTCTCAAAGCATACTCCTTAAATCTGAAACTCTATCTTCTTTTCTTACTTTACTTCTTCACTTTTCTAAATACTTATTACGTCTCAAAGCATACTCCTTAAAACTGAAACTCTATCTTCTTTTCTTACTTTACTTCTTCACTTTTCTAAATACTTATTACTTCTCAAAGCATACTCCTTAAAACTGAAATGATATCTTCTTTTCTTACTTAACTTCTTCACTTTTCTAAATACTTATTACTTCCCAAGGCACACTCCTTAAAACTGAAACTCTATCTTATTTCTTACTTTACTTCTTCACTTTTCTAAATACTTATTACGTCTCAAAGCATACTCCTTAAAACTGAAACTCTATCTTCTTTTCTTACTTTACTTCTTCACTTTTCTAAATACTTATTACGTCTCAAAGCATACTCAATAAAACTGAAAATGATATCTTATTTTCTTACTTCACTTCTTCACTTTTCTAAATACTTATTACTTCTCAAAGCATACTCCTTAAAACTGAAACTCTATCTTCTTTTCTTACTTTACTTCTTCACTTTTCTAAATACTTATTACTTCTCAAAGCATACTCCTTAAATCTGAAACTCTATCTTCTTTTCTTACCTTTACTTCTTCACTTCTCAAAATACTTAGTACTTCTCAAAGCATACTCCTTAAATCTGAAACTCTATCTTCTTTTCTTACTTTACTTCTTCACTTTTCTAAATACTTATTACTTCTCAAAGCATACTCTTAAAATCTGAAACTCTATCTTCTTTTCTTACTTTACTTCTTCACTTTTCTAAATACTTATTACTTCTTAAAGCTATACTCCTTAAATCTGAAACTCTATCTTCTTTTCTTACTTTACTTCTTCACTTTTCTAAATACTTAGTACTTCTCAAAGCATTACTCCTTAAAACTGAAACTCTATCTTCTTTTCTTACTTTACTTCTTCACTTTTCTAAATACTTATTACTTCTCAAAGCATACTCCTTAAATCTGAAATTCAACTTTCTTTTCTTACTTTACTTCTTCACTTTTCTAAATACTTATTACTTCTCAAAGCATACTCCTTAAATCTGAAACTCTATCTCTTCCTTTTTTTCTTTACTTCTTCACTTTTCTAAATAATTATTACTTCTCAAGGCACACTCCTTAAAACTGAAACTCTATCTTCTTTTCTTACTTCACTTCTTCACTTTTCTAAATACTTATTACTTCTCAAGGCACACTCCTTAAAACTGAAACTCTATCTTCTTTTCTTACTTTACTTCTTCACTTTTATAAATACTTATTACTTCTCAAAGCATATTCACTCAAACTGAAACTCTATCTTCTTTTCTTACTTTACTTCTTCACTTTTCTAAATACTTAGTACTTCTCAAAGCATACTCCTTAAAACTGAAACTCTATCTTCTTTTCTTACTTTACTTCTTCACTTTTCTAATAATTATTACTTCTCAAGGCACACTCCTTAAAACTGAAATTCTATCTTCTTTTCTTACTTCACTTCTTCACTTTTCTAAATACTTATTACTTCTCAAGGCACACTCCTAAAAACTGAAACTCTATCTTCTTTTCTTACTTTACTTCTTCACTTTTCTAAATACTTATTACTTCTCAAGGCACACTCCTTAAAAACTGAAATTCTATCTTCTTTTCTTACTTTACTTCTTCACTTTTCTAAATACTTATTACTTCTCAAGGAATACTCCTTAAAACTGAAACTCTATCTTTTTTTCTTACTTTACTTCTTCACTTTCTAAATACTTATTACTTCTCAAAGCATACTCAATAAAACTGAAATTCTATCTTCTTTTCTTACTTCACTTCTTCACTTTTCTAAATACTTATTACGTCTCAAAGCATACTCCTTAAAACTGAATCTCTATCTTCTTTTCTTACTTCACTTCTTCACTTTTCTAAATACTTATTACTTCTCAAAGCATACTCCTTAAAACTGAAACTCTATCTTCTTTTCTTACTTTACTTCTTCACTTTTCTAAATACTTATTACTTCTCAAAGCATACTCCTTAAAACTGAAATGATATCTTCTTTTCTTACTTTACTTCTTCACTTTTCTAAATACTTATTACGTCTCAAAGCATACTCCTTAAAACTGAAACTCTATCTTCTTTTCTTACTTTACTTCTTCACTTTTCTAAATACTTATTACTTCTCAAAGCATACTCCTTAAAACTGAAACTCTATCTTATTTCTTACTTTAATTCTTCACTTTTCTAAATACTTATTACTTCTCAAAGCTTACTCCTTAAAACTGAAACTCTATCTTCTTTTCTTACTTTACTTCTTCACTTTTCTAAATACTTATTACTTCTCAAAGCTTACTCCTTAAAACTGAAACTCTATCTTCTTTTCTTACTTTACTTCTTCACTTTTCTAAATACTTATTACTTCTCAAGGAATACTCCTTAAAACTGAAACTCTATCTTCTTTTCTTACTTTACTTCTTCACTTTCTAAATACTTATTACTTCTCAAGGCACACTCCTTAAAACTGAAATTCTATCTTCTTTTCTTACTTTACTTCTTCACTTTTCTAAATACTTATTACGTCTCAAAGCATACTCAATAAAACTGAAACTCTATCTTCTTTTCTTACTTTACTTCTTCACTTTTCTAAATACTTATTACTTCTCAAGGAATACTCCTTAAAACTGAAACTCTATCTTCTTTTCTTACTTTACTTCTTCACTTTCAAAATACTTATTACTTCTCAAGGCACACTCCTTAAAACTGAAACTCTATCTTCTTTTCTTACTTTACTTCTTCACTTTTCTAAATACTTATTACGTCTCAAAGCATACTCCTTAAAACTGAAACTCTATCTTCTTTTCTTACTTTACTTCTTCACTTTTCTAAATACTTATTACTTCTCAAAGCATACTCCCTTAAAACTGAAACTCTATCTTCTTTTCTTACTTTACTTCTTCACTTTTCTAAATACTTATTACTTCTCAAAGCTTACTCCTTAAAACTGAAATTCTTTTTTTTTTTCTCACAATACTTCTTCACTTTTCTATATACTTATTACGTCTCAAAGCATACTCCTTAAAACTGAAACTCTATCTTCTTTTCTTACTTTACTTCTTCACTTTTCTAAATACTTATTACTTCTCAAAGCATACTCAATAAAACTGAAACTCTATCTTCTTTTCTTACTTTACTTCTTCACTTTTCTAAATACTTATTACTTCTCAAAGCTTACTCCTTAAAACTGAAATTCTTTTTTTTTTTCTCACAATACTTCTTCACTTTTCTATATACTTATTACGTCTCAAAGCATACTACTTAAAACTGAAATTCTATCTTATTTCTTACTTTACTTCTTCACTTTTCTAAATACTTATTACTTCTCAAAGCATACTCAATAAAACTGAAACTCTATCTTATTTTCTTACTTCACTTCTTCACTTTTCTAAATACTTATTACGTCTCAAAGTATACTCAATAAAACTGAAATTCTATCTTCTTTTCTTACTTTACTTCTTTACTTTCTAAATACTTATTACTTCTCAAGGCACACTCCTTAAAACTGAAACTCTATCTTATTTCTTACTTTACTTCTTCACTTTTCTAAATACTTATTACGTCTCAAAGCATACTCCTTAAAACTGAAACTCTATCTTCTTTTCTTACTTTACTTCTTCACTTTTCTAAATACTTATTACTTCTCAAAGCATACTCCTTAAAACTGAAATGATATCTTCTTTTCTTACTTTACTTCTTCACTTTTCTAAATACTTATTACTTCCCAAGGCACACTCCTTAAAACTGAAACTCTATCTTATTTCTTACTTTACTTCTTCACTTTTCTAAATACTTATTACGTCTCAAAGCATACTCCTTAAAACTGAAACTCTATCTTCTTTTCTTACTTTACTTCTTCACTTTTCTAAATACTTATTACGTCTCAAAGCATACTCAATAAAACTGAAATGATATCTTATTTTCTTACTTCACTTCTTCACTTTTCTAAATACTTATTACGTCTCAAAGCATACTCCTTAAAACTGAAATGATATCTTCTTTTCTTACTTTACTTCTTCACTTTTCTAAATACTTATTACTTCTCAAAGCATACTCCTTAAAACTGAAACTCTTTCTTCTTTTCTTACTTTACTTCTTCACTTTTCTAAATACTTATTACTTCTCAAGGCACACTCCTTAAAACTGAAACTCTATCTTATTTTCTTACTTCACTTCTTCACTTTTCTAAATACTTATTACTTCTCAAGGCACACTCCTTAAAACTGAAACTCTATCTTCTTTTCTTACTTTACTTCTTCACTTTTCTAAATACTTATTACTTCTCAAGGCACACTCCTTAAAACTGAAACTCTATCTTCTTTTCTTACTTTACTTCTTCACTTTTCTAAATACTTATTACTTCTCAAAGCATACTCCTTAAAACTGAAATTCTATCTTCTTTTCTTACTTTACTTCTTCACTTTTCTAAATACTTATTACTTCTCAAGGCACACTCCTTAAAACTGAAACTCTATCTTCTTTTCTTACTTTACTTCTTCACTTTTCTAAATACTTATTACTTCTCAAAGCATACTCCTTAAAACTGAAACTCTTTCTTCTTTTCTTACTTTACTTCTTCACTTTTCTAAATACTTATTACTTCTCAAAGCATACTCAATAAAACTGAATTGATATCTTATTTCTTACTTTAATTCTTCACTTTTCTAAATACTTATTACTTCTCAAAGCATACTCCTTAAAACTGAAATTCTATCTTCTTTTCTTACTTTACTTCTTCACTTTTCTAAATACTTATTACTTCTCAAGGCACACTCCTTAAAACTGAAACTCTATCTTCTTTTCTTACTTTACTTCTTCACTTTTCTAAATACTTATTACTTCTCAAAGCATACTCCTTAAAACTGAAACTCTTTCTTCTTTCTTACTTTACTTCTTCACTTTTCTAAATACTTATTACTTCTCAAAGCATACTCAATAAAACTGAATTGATATCTTATTTCTTACTTTAATTCTTCACTTTTCTAAATACTTATTACGTCTCAAAGCACACTCCTTAAAACTGAAACTCTATCTTATTTTCTTACTTCACTTCTTCACTTTTCTAAATACTTATTACTTCTCAAGGCACACTCCTTAAAACTGAAACTCTATCTTATTTCTTACTTTAATTCTTCACTTTTCTAAATACTTATTACTTCTCAAAGCATACTCCTTAAAACTGAAATTCTATCTTCTTTTCTTACTTTACTTCTTCACTTTTCTAAATACTTATTACTTCTCAAGGCACACTCCTTAAAACTGAAACTCTATCTTTTTTTCTTACTTTACTTCTTCACTTTTCTAAATACTTATTACTTCTCAAAGCATACTCCTTAAAACTGAAATTCTATCTTCTTTTCTTACTTTACTTCTTCACTTTTCTAAATACTTATTACTTCTCAAAGCATACTCCTTAAAACTGAAATTCTATCTTCTTTTCTTACTTTACTTCTTCACTTTTCTAAATACTTATTACTTCTCAAAGCATACTCCTTAAAACTGAAATTCTATCTTCTTTTCTTACTTTACTTCTTCACTTTTCTAAATACTTATTACTTCTCAAGGCACACTCCTTAAAACTGAAACTCTATCTTCTTTTCTTACTTTACTTCTTCACTTTTCTAAATACTTATTACTTCTCAAGGCACACTCCTTAAAACTGAAACTCTATCTTCTTTTCTTACTTTACTTCTTCACTTTTCTAAATACTTATTACTTCTCAAAGCTTACTCCTTAAAACTGAAACTCTATCTTCTTTTCTTACTTTACTTCTTCACTTTTATAAATACTTATTACTTCTCAAGGCACACTCCTTAAAACTGAAATTCTATCTTCTTTCTTACTTTACTTCTTCACTTTTCTAAATACTTATTACTTCTCAAAGCATACTCAATAAAACTGAAATTATATCTTATTTCTTACTTTAATTCTTCACTTTTCTAAATACTTACTACTTCTCAAAGCATACTACTTAAAACTGAAACTCTATCTGCTTTCTTACTTCACTTCTTCACTTTTCTAAATACTTATTACTTCTCAAAGCACACTCCTTAAAACTGAAACTCTATCTTTTTTTCTTACTTTACTTCTTCACTTTTCTAAATACTTATTACTTCTCAAAGCATACTCCTTAAAACTGAAATTCTATCTTCTTTTCTTACTTCACTTCTTCACTTTTCTAAATACTTATTACTTCTCAAAGCATACTCCTTAAAACTGAAATTCTATCTTATTTTCTTACTTCACTTCTTCACTTTTCTAAATACTTATTACGTCTCAAAGCATACTCCTTAAAACTGAAATTCTATCTTCTTTTCTTACTTTACTTCTTCACTTTTCTAAATACTTATTACTTCTCAAAGCATACTCAATAAAACTGAAATGATATCTTCTTTTCTTACTTCACTTCTTCACTTTTCTAAATACTTATTACTTCTCAAAGCATACTCCTTAAAACTGAAACTCTATCTTCTTTTCTTACTTTACTTCTTCACTTTTCTAAATACTTATTACTTCTCAAAGCATAATCAATAAAACTGAAATTCTATCTTATTTTCTTACTTCACTTCTTCACTTTTCTAAATACTTATTACTTCTCAAAGCATACTCCTTAAATCTGAAACTCTATCTTCTTTTCTTACTTTACTTCTTCACTTTTCTAAATACTTATTACTTCTCAAGGCACACTCCTTAAAACTGAAACTCTATCTTCTTTCTTACTTTACTTCTTCACTTTCAAAATACTTATTACTTCTCAAGGCACACTCCTTAAAACTGAAACTCTATCTTCTTTTCTTACTTCACTTCTTCACTTTTCTAAATACTTATTACTTCTCAAGGCATACTCCTTAAAACTGAAATTCTTTCTTTTTTTCTCACAATACTTCTTCACTTTTCTATATACTTATTACTTCTCAAAGCTTACTCCTTAAAACTGAAACTCTATCTTCTTTTCTTACTTTACTTCTTCACTTTTCTAAATACTTATTACTTCTCAAAGCATACTCCTTAAAACTGAAACTCTATCTTCTTTTCTTACTTTACTTCTTCACTTTTCTAAATAATTATTACTTCTCAAGGCACACTCCTTAAAACTGAAACTCTATCTTCTTTTCTTACTTTACTTCTTCACTTTTCTAAATACTTATTACTTCTCAAAGCATACTCCTTAAAACTGAAATTCTATCTTCTTTTCTTACTTTACTTCTTCACTTTTCTAAATACTTATTACTTCTCAAGGCATACTCCTTAAAACTGAAATTCTATCTTCTTTTCTTACTTTACTTCTTCACTTTTCTAAATACTTATTACTTCTCAAAGCATACTCAATAAAACTGAAACTCTATCTTCTTTTCTTACTTTACTTCTTCACTTTCAAAATACTTATTACTTCTCAAGGCACACTCCTTAAAACTGAAACTCTATCTTTTTTTCTTACTTTACTTCTTCACTTTTCTAAATACTTATTACTTCTCAAGGCACACTCCTTAAAACTGAAACTCTATCTTATTTCTTACTTTAATTCTTCACTTTTCTAAATACTTATTACTTCTCAAAGCTTACTCCTTAAAACTGAAACTCTATCTTCTTTTCTTACTTTACTTCTTCACTTTTCTAAATACTTATTACTTCTCAAAGCATACTCCTTAAAACTGAAACTCTATCTTCTTTTCTTACTTTACTTCTTCACTTTTCTAAATAATTATTACTTCTCAAGGCACACTCCTTAAAACTGAAACTCTATCTTCTTTTCTTACTTTACTTCTTCACTTTTCTAAATACTTATTACTTCTCAAGGCACACTCCTAAAAACTGAAACTCTATCTTCTTTTCTTACTTTACTTCTTCACTTTTCAAAATACTTATTACTTCTCAAAGCATACTCCTTAAAACTGAAACTCTATCTTCTTTTCTTACTTCACTTCTTCACTTTTCTAAATACTTATTACGTCTCAAAGCATACTCCTTAAAACTGAAACTCTATCTTATTTCTTACTTTAATTCTTCACTTTTCTAAATACTTATTACTTCTCAAAGCTTACTCCTTAAAACTGAAACTCTATCTTCTTTTCTTACTTTACTTCTTCACTTTTCTAAATACTTATTACTTCTCAAGGCACACTCCTTAAAACTGAAACTCTATCTTCTTTTCTTACTTTACTTCTTCACTTTTCTAAATACTTATTACTTCTCAAGGCACACTCCTTTAAACTGAAACTCTATCTTCTTTTCTTACTTTACTTCTTCACTTTTCTAAATACTTATTACTTCTCAAAGCATACTCCTTAAAACTGAAATTCTATCTTCTTTTCTTACTTTACTTCTTCACTTTTCTAAATACTTATTACTTCTCAAAGCATACTCCTTAAAACTGAAATTCTATCTTCTTTTCTTACTTTACTTCTTCACTTTTCTAAATACTTATTACTTCTCAAAGCATACTCCTTAAAACTGAAACTCTATCTTCTTTTCTTACTTTACTTCTTCACTTTTCTAAATACTTATTACTTCTCAAGGCACACTCCTTAAAACTGAAACTCTATCTTCTTTTCTTACTTTACTTCTTCACTTTTCTAAATACTTATTACGTCTCAAAGCATACTCCTTAAAACTGAAACTCTATCTTCTTTTCTTACTTTACTTCTTCACTTTTCTAAATACTTATTACGTCTCAAAGCATACTCCTTAAAACTGAAACTCTATCTTCTTTTCTTACTTTACTTCTTCACTTTTCTAAATACTTATTACTTCTCAAAGCATACTCCTTAAAACTGAAACTCTATCTTCTTTTCTTACTTTACTTCTTCACTTTTCTAAATACTTATTACTTCTCAAAGCATACTCCTTAAAACTGAAATGATATCTTCTTTTCTTACTTTACTTCTTCACTTTTCTAAATACTTATTACTTCTCAAGGCATACTCCTTAAAACTGAAATGATATCTTCTTTTCTTACTTCACTTCTTCACTTTTCTAAATACTTATTACTTCTCAAGGCATACTCCTTAAAACTGAAATGATATCTTCTTTTCTTACTTTACTTCTTTACTTTTATAAATACTTATTACTTCTCAAGGCACACTCCTTAAAACTGAAACTCTATCTTCTTTTCTTACTTTACTTCTTCACTTTTCTAAATACTTATTACTTCTCAAAGCATACTCCTTAAAACTGAAACTCTATCTTCTTTTCTTACTTTACTTCTTCACTTTCAAAATACTTATTACTTCTCAAGGCACACTCCTTAAAACTGAAACTCTATCTTCTTTTCTTACTTTACTTCTTCACTTTTCTAAATACTTATTACTTCTCAAGGCATACTCCTTAAAACTGAAATTCTATCTTATTTCTTACTTTAATTCTTCACTTTTCTAAATACTTATTACTTCTCAAAGCTTACTCCTTAAAACTGAAACTCTATCTTCTTTTCTTACTTCACTTCTTCACTTTTCTAAATACTTATTACTTCTCAAGGCATACTCCTTAAAACTGAAACTCTATCTTCTTTTCTTACTTTACTTCTTCACTTTTCTAAATACTTATTAGTTCTCAAAGCATACTACTTAAAACTGAAACTCTATCTTCTTTTCTTACTTTACTTCTTCACTTTTATAAATACTTATTACTTCTCAAGGCACACTCCTTAAAACTGAAACTCTATCTTATTTCTTACTTTAATTCTTCACTTTTCTAAATACTTATTACTTCTCAAGGCACACTCCTTAAAACTGAAACTCTATCTTATTTTCTTACTTCACTTCTTCACTTTTCTAAATACTTATTACTTCTCAAGGCACACTCCTTAAAACTGAAACTCTATCTTCTTTTCTTACTTTACTTCTTCACTTTTATAAATACTTATTACTTCTCAAGGCATACTCCTTAAAACTGAAACTCTATCTTTTTTTCTTACTTTACTTCTTCACTTTTATAAATACTTATTACTTCTCAAGGCACACTCCTTAAAACTGAAACTCTATCTTCTTTTCTTACTTTACTTCTTCACTTTTCTAAATACTTATTACTTCTCAAAGCATACTCCTTAAAACTGAAACTCTATCTTCTTTTCTTACTTTACTTCTTCACTTTCAAAATACTTATTACTTCTCAAGGCACACTCCTTAAAACTGAAACTCTATCTTCTTTTCTTACTTCACTTCTTCACTTTTCTAAATACTTATTACTTCTCAAGGCATACTCCTTAAAACTGAAATTCTATCTTATTTCTTACTTTACTTCTTCACTTTTCTAAATACTTATTACTTCTCAAAGCTTACTCCTTAAAACTGAAACTCTATCTTCTTTTCTTACTTTACTTCTTCACTTTTCTAAATACTTATTACTTCTCAAAGCTTACTCCTTAAAACTGAAACTCTATCTTCTTTTCTTACTTTACTTCTTCACTTTTCTAAATACTTATTACTTCTCAAGGCACACTCCTTAAAACTGAAACTCTATCTTCTTTTCTTACTTCACTTCTTCACTTTTCTAAATACTTATTACTTCTCAAGGCACACTCCTAAAAACTGAAACTCTATCTTCTTTTCTTACTTTACTTCTTCACTTTTCTAAATACTTATTACTTCTCAAGGCACACTCCTTAAAACTGAAACTCTATCTTCTTTTCTTACTTTACTTCTTCACTTTTATAAATACTTATTACTTCTCAAGGCACACTCCTTAAAACTGAAACTCTATCTTCTTTCTTACTTTACTTCTTCACTTTTCTAAATACTTATTACTTCTCAAGGCACACTCCTTAAAACTGAAATTCTATCTTCTTTTCTTACTTTACTTCTTCACTTTTCTAAATACTTATTACTTCTCAAAGCATACTCAATAAAACTGAAATGATATCTTCTTTCTTACTTTAATTCTTCACTTTTCTAAATACTTATTACTTCTCAAAGCTTACTCCTTAAAACTGAAACTCTATCTTCTTTTCTTACTTTACTTCTTCACTTTTCTAAATACTTATTACTTCTCAAGGCACACTCCTTAAAACTGAAACTCTATCTTCTTTTCTTACTTTACTTCTTCACTTTTCTAAATACTTATTACTTCTCAAGGCACACTCCTTAAAACTGAAACTCTATCTTCTTTTCTTACTTTACTTCTTCACTTTTCTAAATACTTATTACTTCTCAAAGCATACTCCTTAAAACTGAAATTCTATCTTCTTTTCTTACTTTACTTCTTCACTTTTCTAAATACTTATTACTTCTCAAGGCACACTCCTTAAAACTGAAACTCTATCTTCTTTTCTTACTTTACTTCTTCACTTTTCTAAATACTTATTACTTCTCAAAGCATACTCCTTAAAACTGAAATTCTATCTTCTTTTCTTACTTCACTTCTTCACTTTTCTAAATACTTATTACTTCTCAAGGCACACTCCTTAAAACTGAAACTCTATCTTATTTCTTACTTTAATTCTTCACTTTTCTAAATACTTATTACTTCTCAAAGCATA
This sequence comes from Loxodes magnus, assembly GCA_946699065.1. Lineage (NCBI taxonomy): Eukaryota > Ciliophora > Karyorelictea > Loxodida > Loxodidae > Loxodes > Loxodes magnus. The sequence goes on from CAMPDV010004594.1 coordinate 37,063, forward strand.
CTCCTTAAAACTGAAATTCTATCTTCTTTTCTTACTTTACTTCTTCACTTTTCTAAATACTTATTACTTCTCAAGGCACACTCCTTAAAACTGAAACTCTATCTTTTTTTCTTACTTTACTTCTTCACTTTTCTAAATACTTATTACTTCTCAAGGCACACTCCTTAAAACTGAAATTCTATCTTCTTTTCTTACTTTACTTCTTCACTTTTCTAAATACTTATTACTTCTCAAAGCATACTCCTTAAAACTGAAATTCTATCTTCTTTTCTTACTTTACTTCTTCACTTTTCTAAATACTTATTACTTCTCAAAGCATACTCCTTAAAACTGAAATTCTATCTTCTTTTCTTACTTTACTTCTTCACTTTTCTAAATACTTATTACTTCTCAAGGCACACTCCTTAAAACTGAAACTCTATCTTCTTTTCTTACTTTACTTCTTCACTTTTCTAAATACTTATTACTTCTCAAGGCACACTCCTTAAAACTGAAACTCTATCTTCTTTTCTTACTTTACTTCTTCACTTTTCTAAATACTTATTACTTCTCAAAGCTTACTCCTTAAAACTGAAACTCTATCTTCTTTTCTTACTTTACTTCTTCACTTTTATAAATACTTATTACTTCTCAAGGCACACTCCTTAAAACTGAAACTCTATCTTCTTTTCTTACTTCACTTCTTCACTTTTCTAAATACTTATTACTTCTCAAGGCACACTCCTAAAAACTGAAACTCTATCTTCTTTTCTTACTTTACTTCTTCACTTTTCTAAATACTTATTACTTCTCAAGGCACACTCCTTAAAACTGAAACTCTATCTTCTTTTCTTACTTTACTTCTTCACTTTTATAAATACTTATTACTTCTCAAGGCATACTCCTTAAAACTGAAACTCTATCTTTTTTTCTTACTTTACTTCTTCACTTTTATAAATACTTATTACTTCTCAAGGCACACTCCTTAAAACTGAAACTCTATCTTCTTTTCTTACTTTACTTCTTCACTTTTCTAAATACTTATTACTTCTCAAAGCATACTCCTTAAAACTGAAACTCTATCTTCTTTTCTTACTTTACTTCTTCACTTTTCTAAATACTTATTACTTCTCAAGGCACACTCCTTAAAACTGAAACTCTATCTTCTTTTCTTACTTTACTTCTTCACTTTCAAAATACTTATTACTTCTCAAGGCACACTCCTTAAAACTGAAACTCTATCTTCTTTTCTTACTTCACTTCTTCACTTTTCTAAATACTTATTACTTCTCAAGGCATACTCCTTAAAACTGAAATTCTATCTTATTTCTTACTTTAATTCTTCACTTTTCTAAATACTTATTACTTCTCAAAGCTTACTCCTTAAAACTGAAACTCTATCTTCTTTTCTTACTTTACTTCTTCACTTTTCTAAATACTTATTACTTCTCAAGGCACACTCCTTAAAACTGAAACTCTATCTTCTTTTCTTACTTTACTTCTTCACTTTTCTAAATACTTATTAGTTCTCAAAGCATACTACTTAAAACTGAAACTCTATCTTCTTTTCTTACTTTACTTCTTCACTTTTATAAATACTTATTACTTCTCAAGGCACACTCCTTAAAACTGAAACTCTATCTTATTTCTTACTTTAATTCTTCACTTTTCTAAATACTTATTACTTCTCAAGGCACACTCCTTAAAACTGAAACTCTATCTTCTTTTCTTACTTTACTTCTTCACTTTTCTAAATACTTATTACTTCTCAAGGCACACTCCTTAAAACTGAAACTCTATCTTCTTTTCTTACTTTACTTCTTCACTTTTATAAATACTTATTACTTCTCAAGGCATACTCCTTAAAACTGAAACTCTATCTTTTTTTCTTACTTTACTTCTTCACTTTTCTAAATACTTATTACTTCTCAAGGCACACTCCTTAAAACTGAAACTCTATCTTCTTTTCTTACTTTACTTCTTCACTTTTATAAATACTTATTACTTCTCAAGGCATACTCCTTAAAACTGAAACTCTATCTTTTTTTCTTACTTTACTTCTTCACTTTTATAAATACTTATTACTTCTCAAGGCACACTCCTTAAAACTGAAACTCTATCTTCTTTTCTTACTTTACTTCTTCACTTTTCTAAATACTTATTACTTCTCAAGGCACACTCCTTAAAACTGAAATTCTATCTTCTTTTCTTACTTTACTTCTTCACTTTTCTAAATACTTATTACTTCTCAAAGCATACTCAATAAAACTGAAATGATATCTTCTTTTCTTACTTTACTTCTTCACTTTTCTAAATACTTATTACTTCTCAAGGCACACTCCTTAAAACTGAAACTCTATCTTCTTTTCTTACTTTACTTCTTCACTTTTCTAAATACTTATTACTTCTCAAGGCACACTCCTTAAAACTGAAACTCTATCTTCTTTTCTTACTTTACTTCTTCACTTTTCTAAATACTTATTACTTCTCAAGGCACACTCCTTAAAACTGAAACTCTATCTTCTTTTCTTACTTTACTTCTTCACTTTTCTAAATACTTATTACTTCTCAAAGCATACTCCTTAAAACTGAAATTCTATCTTCTTTTCTTACTTTACTTCTTCACTTTTCTAAATACTTATTACTTCTCAAGGCACACTCCTTAAAACTGAAACTCTATCTTCTTTTCTTACTTTAATTCTTCACTTTTCTAAATACTTATTACTTCTCAAGGCACACTCCTTAAAACTGAAACTCTATCTTTTTTTCTTACTTTACTTCTTCACTTTTCTAAATACTTATTACTTCTCAAAGCATACTCCTTAAAACTGAAATTCTATCTTCTTTTCTTACTTTACTTCTTCACTTTTCTAAATACTTATTACTTCTCAAAGCATATTCCTTAAAACTGAAATTCTATCTTCTTTTCTTACTTTACTTCTTCACTTTTCTAAATACTTATTACTTCTCAAGGCACACTCCTTAAAACTGAAACTCTATCTTCTTTTCTTACTTCACTTCTTCACTTTTCTAAATACTTATTACTTCTCAAGGCACACTCCTTAAAACTGAAACTCTATCTTCTTTTCTTACTTTACTTCTTCACTTTTCTAAATACTTATTAGTTCTCAAAGCATACTACTTAAAACTGAAACTCTATCTTCTTTTCTTACTTTACTTCTTCACTTTTATAAATACTTATTACTTCTCAAGGCACACTCCTTAAAACTGAAATTCTATCTTCTTTTCTTACTTTACTTCTTCACTTTTCTAAATACTTATTACTTCTCAAAGCATACTCAATAAAACTGAAATTATATCTTATTTCTTACTTTAATTCTTCACTTTTCTAAATACTTACTACTTCTCAAAGCATACTACTTAAAACTGAAATTCTATCTTCTTTTCTTACTTTACTTCTTCACTTTTCTAAATACTTATTACGTCTCAAAGCATACTCCTTAAAACTGAAACTCTATCTTCTTTTCTTACTTTACTTCTTCACTTTTCTAAATACTTATTACTTCTCAAAGCATACTCCTTAAAACTGAAACTCTATCTTCTTTTCTTACTTTACTTCTTCACTTTTCTAAATACTTATTACTTCTCAAGGCACACTCCTTAAAACTGAAACTCTATCTTCTTTTCTTACTTTACTTCTTCACTTTTCTAAATACTTATTACTTCTCAAGGCACACTCCTTAAAACTGAAACTCTATCTTATTTCTTACTTTAATTCTTCACTTTTCTAAATACTTATTACTTCTCAAGGCACACTCCTTAAAACTGAAACTCTATCTTCTTTTCTTACTTTACTTCTTCACTTTTCTAAATACTTATTACTTCTCAAAGCATACTCCTTAAAACTGAAATGATATCTTCTTTTCTTACTTTACTTCTTCACTTTTCTAAATACTTATTACTTCTCAAGGCACACTCCTTAAAACTGAAACTCTATCTTCTTTTCTTACTTTACTTCTTCACTTTTCTAAATACTTATTAGTTCTCAAAGCATACTACTTAAAACTGAAACTCTATCTTCTTTTCTTACTTTACTTCTTCACTTTTCTAAATACTTATTACTTCTCAAAGCATACTCAATAAAACTGAAATGATATCTTCTTTTCTTACTTTACTTCTTCACTTTTCTAAATACTTATTACTTCTCAAGGCACACTCCTTAAAACTGAAACTCTATCTTCTTTTCTTACTTCACTTCTTCACTTTTCTAAATACTTATTACTTCTCAAGGCACACTCCTTAAAACTGAAACTCTATCTTATTTCTTACTTTAATTCTTCACTTTTCTAAATACTTATTACTTCTCAAAGCATACTCCTTAAAACTGAAATTCTATCTTCTTTTCTTACTTTACTTCTTCACTTTTCTAAATACTTATTACTTCTCAAGGCACACTCCTTAAAACTGAAACTCTATCTTTTTTTCTTACTTTACTTCTTCACTTTTCTAAATACTTATTACTTCTCAAAGCATACTCCTTAAAACTGAAATTCTATCTTCTTTTCTTACTTTACTTCTTCACTTTTCTAAATACTTATTACTTCTCAAAGCATACTCCTTAAAACTGAAATTCTATCTTCTTTTCTTACTTTACTTCTTCACTTTTCTAAATACTTATTACTTCTCAAAGCATACTCCTTAAAACTGAAATTCTATCTTCTTTTCTTACTTTACTTCTTCACTTTTCTAAATACTTATTACTTCTCAAGGCACACTCCTTAAAACTGAAACTCTATCTTCTTTTCTTACTTTACTTCTTCACTTTTCTAAATACTTATTACGTCTCAAAGCATACTCCTTAAAACTGAAACTCTATCTTCTTTTCTTACTTTACTTCTTCACTTTCAAAATACTTATTACTTCTCCTTAAAACTGAAACTCTATCTTCTTTTCTTACTTTACTTCTTCACTTTTCTAAATACTTATTAGTTCTCAAAGCATACTACTTAAAACTGAAACTCTATCTTCTTTTCTTACTTTACTTCTTCACTTTTATAAATACTTATTACTTCTCAAGGCACACTCCTTAAAACTGAAACTCTATCTTATTTCTTACTTTAATTCTTCACTTTTCTAAATACTTATTACTTCTCAAGGCACACTCCTTAAAACTGAAACTCTATCTTATTTTCTTACTTCACTTCTTCACTTTTCTAAATACTTATTACTTCTCAAGGCACACTCCTTAAAACTGAAACTCTATCTTCTTTTCTTACTTTACTTCTTCACTTTTATAAATACTTATTACTTCTCAAGGCATACTCCTTAAAACTGAAACTCTATCTTCTTTTCTTACTTTACTTCTTCACTTTTCTAAATACTTATTACTTCTCAAGGCACACTCCTTAAAACTGAAACTCTATCTTCTTTTCTTACTTTACTTCTTCACTTTTCTAAATACTTATTACTTCTCAAAGCATACTCCTTAAAACTGAAACTCTATCTTCTTTTCTTACTTTAATTCTTCACTTTTCTAAATACTTATTACTTCTCAACTGAAATTCTATCTTCTTTTCTTACTTTACTTCTTCACTTTTCTAAATACTTATTACTTCTCAAGGCACACTCCTTAAAACTGAAACTCTATCTTCTTTTCTTACTTTACTTCTTCACTTTCAAAATACTTATTACTTCTCACTTCTTCACTTTTCTTAAAACTGAAATTCTATCTTCTTTTCTTACTTTACTTCTTCACTTTTCTAAATACTTATTACTTCTCAAAGCATACTCCTTAAAACTGAAATTCTATCTTCTTTTCTTACTTTACTTCTTCACTTTTCTAAATACTTATTACTTCTCAAGGCACACTCCTTAAAACTGAAACTCTATCTTCTTTTCTTACTTTACTTCTTCACTTTTCTAAATACTTATTACTTCTCAAGGCATACTCCTTAAAACTGAAACTCTATCTTCTTTTCTTACTTTACTTCTTCACTTTCAAAATACTTATTACTTCTCAAGAAACTCTATCTTCTTTTCTTACTTTACTTCTTCACTTTTCTAAATACTTATTACGTCTCAAAGCATACTCCTTAAAACTGAAACTCTATCTTCTTTTCTTACTTTACTTCTTCACTTTTCTAAATACTTATTACTTCTCAAAGCATACTCCTTAAAACTGAAACTCTATCTTCTTTTCTTACTTTACTTCTTCACTTTTCTAAATACTTATTACTTCTCAAAGCATACTCCTTAAAACTGAAATGATATCTTCTTTTCTTACTTTACTTCTTCACTTTTCTAAATACTTATTACTTCTCAAGGCATACTCCTTAAAACTGAAATGATATCTTCTTTTCTTACTTCACTTCTTCACTTTTCTAAATACTTATTACTTCTCAAGGCATACTCCTTAAAACTGAAATGATATCTTCTTCACTTTTCTAAATACTTATTACTTCTCAAGGCACACTCCTTAAAACTGAAACTCTATCTTCTTTTCTTACTTTACTTCTTCACTTTCAAAATACTTATTACTTCTCAAGGCACACTCCTTAAAACTGAAACTCTATCTTCTTTTCTTACTTCACTTCTTCACTTTTCTAAATACTTATTACGTCTCAAAGCATACTCCTTAAAACTGAAACTCTATCTTCTTTTCTTACTTTACTTCTTCACTTTTCTAAATACTTATTACGTCTCAAAGCATACTCCTTAAAACTGAAACTCTATCTTCTTTTCTTACTTTACTTCTTCACTTTTCTAAATACTTATTACTTCTCAAAGCATACTCCTTAAAACTGAAACTCTATCTTCTTTTCTTACTTTACTTCTTCACTTTTCTAAATACTTATTACTTCTCAAAGCATACTCCTTAAAACTGAAATGATATCTTCTTTTCTTACTTTACTTCTTCACTTTTCTAAATACTTATTACTTCTCAAGGCATACTCCTTAAAACTGAAATGATATCTTCTTTTCTTACTTCACTTCTTCACTTTTCTAAATACTTATTACTTCTCAAGGCATACTCCTTAAAACTGAAACTCTATCTTCTTTTCTTACTTCACTTCTTCACTTTTCTAAATACTTATTACGTCTCAAAGCATACTCCTTAAAACTGAAACTCTATCTTCTTTTCTTACTTTACTTCTTCACTTTTCTAAATACTTATTACGTCTCAAAGCATACTCCTTAAAACTGAAACTCTATCTTCTTTTCTTACTTCACTTCTTCACTTTCAAAATACTTATTACTTCTCAAAGCACACTCCTTAAAACTGAAACTCTATCTTCTTTTCTTACTTCACTTCTTCACTTTTCTAAATACTTATTACTTCTCAAAGCATACTCCTTAAAACTGAAATGATATCTTCTTTTCTTACTTTACTTCTTCACTTTTCTAAATACTTATTACTTCTCAAAGCATACTACTTAAAACTGAAACTCTATCTTCTTTTCTTACTTTACTTCTTCACTTTTCTAAATACTTATTACTTCTCAAGGCACACTCCTTAAAACTGAAACTCTATCTTATTTCTTACTTTAATTCTTCACTTTTCTAAATACTTATTAGTTCTCAAAGCATACTACTTAAAACTGAAACTCTATCTTCTTTTCTTACTTTACTTCTTCACTTTTATAAATACTTATTACTTCTCAAGGCACACTCCTTAAAACTGAAACTCTATCTTATTTCTTACTTTAATTCTTCACTTTTCTAAATACTTATTACTTCTCAAGGCACACTCCTTAAAACTGAAACTCTATCTTCTTTTCTTACTTTACTTCTTCACTTTTCTAAATACTTATTAGTTCTCAAAGCATACTACTTAAAACTGAAACTCTATCTTCTTTTCTTACTTTACTTCTTCACTTTTATAAATACTTATTACTTCTCAAGGCACACTCCTTAAAACTGAAACTCTATCTTCTTTTCTTACTTCACTTCTTCACTTTTCTAAATACTTATTACTTCTCAAGGCACACTCCTTAAAACTGAAACTCTATCTTCTTTTCTTACTTTACTTCTTCACTTTTCTAAATACTTATTACTTCTCAAGGCATACTCCTTAAAACTGAAACTCTATCTTCTTTTCTTACTTTACTTCTTCACTTTTCTAAATACTTATTACTTCTCAAAGCATACTCCTTAAAACTGAAACTCTATCTTCTTTTCTTACTTTACTTCTTCACTTTTCTAAATACTTATTACTTCTCAAAGCATACTCCTTAAAACTGAAACTCTATCTTCTTTTCTTAGTTCTCAAAGCATACTACTTAAAACTGAAACTTCTTCACTTTTCTAAATACTTATTACGTCTCAAAGCATACTCCTTAAAACTGAAACTCTATCTTCTTTTCTTACTTTACTTCTTCACTTTTCTAAATACTTATTACGTCTCAAAGCATACTCCTTAAAACTGAAACTCTATCTTCTTTTCTTACTTTACTTCTTCACTTTTCTAAATACTTATTACTTCTCAAAGCATACTCCTTAAAACTGAAACTCTATCTTCTTTTCTTACTTTACTTCTTCACTTTTCTAAATACTTATTACTTCTCAAAGCATACTCCTTAAAACTGAAATGATATCTTCTTTTCTTACTTACTTCTTCACTTTTCTAAATACTTATTACTTCTCAAGGCATACTCCTTAAAACTGAAATGATATCTTCTTTTCTTACTTC
>CAMPDV010004595.1:0-33485 GCA_946699065.1 Loxodes magnus
TAAGTATTTAGAAAAGTGAAGAAGTAAAGTAAGAAAAGAAGATAGAATTTCAGTTTTAAGTAGTATGCTTTGAGAAGTAATAAGTATTTGGAAAAGTGAAGAAGTAAAGTAAGAAAAGAAGATAGAGTTTCAGTTTTAAGTAGTATGCTTTATGAAGTAATAAGTATTTAGAAAAGTGAAGAAGTAAAGTAAGAAAAGAAGATGGAGTTTCAGTTTTAAGGAAGTATGCTTTATGAAGTAATAAGTATTTAGAAAAGTGAAGAAGTAAAGTAAGAAAAGAAGATAGAATTTCAGTTTTAAGGAGTATGCTTTATGAAGTAATAAGTATTTAGAAAAGTGAAGAAGTAAAGTAAGAAAAGAAGATGGAGTTTCAGTTTTAAGTAGTATGCTTTGAGAAGTAATAAGTATTTAGAAAAGTGAAGAAGTAAAGTAAGAAAAGAAGATAGAGTTTCAGTTTTAAGTAGTATGCTTTATGAAGTAATAAGTATTTAGAAAAGTGAAGAAGTAAAGTAAGAAAAGAAGATGGAGTTTCAGTTTTAAGGAAGTATGCTTTATGAAGTAATAAGTATTTAGAAAAGTGAAGAAGTAAAGTAAGAAAAGAAGATAGAGTTTCAGTTTTAAGTAGTATGCTTTGAGAATAATAAGTATTTAGAAAAGTGAAGAAGTAAAGTAAGAAAAGAAGATAGAATTTCAGTTTTAAGTAGTATGCTTTGAGAAGTAATAAGTATTTAGAAAAGTGAAGAATTAAAGTAAGAAAAGAAGATGGAGTTTCAGTTTTAAGTAGTATGCTTTATGAAGTAATAAGTATTTAGAAAAGTGAAGAAGTAAAGTAAGAAAAGAAGATGGAGTTTCAGTTTTAAGTAGTATGCTTTATGAAGTAATAAGTATTTAGAAAAGTGAAGAAGTAAAGTAAGAAAAAAAGATAGAGTTTCAGTTTTAAGTAGTATGCATTGAGAAGTAATAAGTATTTAGAAAAGTGAAGAAGTAAAGTAAGAAAAGAAGATGGAGTTTCAGTTTTAAGTAGTATGCTTTGAGAAGTAATAAGTATTTAGAAAAGTGAAGAATTAAAGTAAGAAAAGAAGATAGAATTTCAGTTTTAAGTAGTATGCTTTGAGAAGTAATAAGTATTTAGAAAAGTGAAGAATTAAAGAAAGAAAAGAAGATGGAGTTTCAGTTTTAAGTAGTATGCTTTATGAAGTAATAAGTATTTAGAAATGTGAAGAAGTAAAGTAAGAAAAGAAGATAGAATTTCAGTTTTAAGTAGTATGCTTTGAGAAGTAATAAGTATTTGGAAAAGTGAAGAAGTAAAGTAAGAAAAGAAGATAGAGTTTCAGTTTTAAGTAGTATGCTTTGAGAATAATAAGTATTTAGAAAAGTGAAGAATTAAAGTAAGAAAAGAAGATAGAATTTCAGTTTTAAGTAGTATGCTTTGAGAAGTAATAAGTATTTAGAAAAGTGAAGAATTAAAGAAAGAAAAGAAGATGGAGTTTCAGTTTTAAGTAGTATGCTTTATGAAGTAATAAGTATTTAGAAATGTGAAGAATTAAAGTAAGAAAAGAAGATGGAGTTTCAGTTTTAAGGAAGTATGCTTTATGAAGTAATAAGTATTTAGAAAAGTGAAGAAGTAAAGTAAGAAAAGAAGATGGAGTTTCAGTTTTAAGTAATATGCTTTATGAAGTAATAAGTATTTAGAAAAGTGAAGAAGTAAAGTAAGAAAAGAACATAGAGTTTCAGTTTTAAGTAGTATGCTTTATGAAGTAATAAGTATTTAGAAAAGTGAAGAAGTAAAGTAAGAAAAGAAGATAGAGTTTCAGTTTTAAGTAGTATGCTTTGAGAATAATAAGTATTTAGAAAAGTGAAGAAGTAAAGTAAGAAAAGAAGATGGAGTTTCAGTTTTAAGTAATATGCTTTGAGAAGTAATAAGTATTTAGAAAAGTGAAGAAGTAAAGTAAGAAAAGAAGATGGAGTTTCAGTTTTAAGTAGTATGCTTTATGAAGTAATAAGTATTTAGAAAAGTGAAGAAGTAAAGTAAGAAAAGAAGATGGAGTTTCAGTTTTAAGGAAGTATGCTTTATGAAGTAATAAGTATTTAGAAAAGTGAAGAAGTAAAGTAAGAAAAGAAGATGGAGTTTCAGTTTTAAGTAGTATGCTTTATGAAGTAATAAGTATTTAGAAAAGTGAAGAAGTAAAGTAAGAAAAGAAGATAGAGTTTCAGTTTTAAGTAGTATGCTTTGAGAAGTAATAAGTATTTGGAAAAGTGAAGAATTAAAGTAAGAAAAGAAGATAGAATTTCAGTTTTAAGTAGTATGCTTTGAGAAGTAATAAGTATTTAGAAAAGTGAAGAAGTAAAGTAAGAAAAGAAGATGGAGTTTCAGTTTTAAGTAGTATGCTTTATGAAGTAATAAGTATTTAGAAAAGTGAAGAAGTAAAGTAAGAAAAGAAGATAGAATTTCAGTTTTAAGTAGTATGCTTTGAGAAGTAATAAGTATTTAGAAAAGTGAAGAATTAAAGTAAGAAAAGAAGATGGAGTTTCAGTTTTAAGTAGTATGCTTTATGAAGTAATAAGTATTTAGAAAAGTGAAGAAGTAAAGTAAGAAAAGAAGATGGAGTTTCAGTTTTAAGTAATATGCTTTATGAAGTAATAAGTATTTAGAAAAGTGAAGAAGTAAAGTAAGAAAAGAAGATAGAGTTTGAGTTTTAAGTAGTATGCTTTATGAAGTAATAAGTATTTAGAAAAGTGAAGAAGTAAAGTAAGAAAAGAAGATAGAATTTCAGTTTTAAGTAGTATGCTTTGAGAAGTAATAAGTATTTAGAAAAGTGAAGAATTAAAGTAAGAAAAGAAGATGGAGTTTCAGTTTTAAGTAGTATGCTTTATGAAGTAATAAGTATTTAGAAAAGTGAAGAAGTAAAGTAAGAAAAGAAGATGGAGTTTCAGTTTTAAGTAATATGCTTTATGAAGTAATAAGTATTTAGAAAAGTGAAGAAGTAAAGTAAGAAAAGAAGATAGAGTTTCAGTTTTAAGTAGTATGCTTTATGAAGTAATAAGTATTTAGAAATGTGAAGAAGTAAAGTAAGAAAAGAAGATAGAATTTCAGTTTTAAGTAGTATGCTTTATGAAGTATTAAGTATTTGGAAAAGTGAAGAAGTAAAGTAAGAAAAGAAGATAGAGTTTCAGTTTTAAGTAGTATGCTTTGAGAATAATAAGTATTTAGAAAAGTGAAGAAGTAAAGTAAGAAAAGAAGATGGAGTTTCAGTTTTAAGGAGTATGCTTTGAGAAGTAATAAGTATTTAGAAAAGTGAAGAATTAAAGTAAGAAAAGAAGATGGAGTTTCAGTTTTAAGTAGTATGCTTTATGAAGTATTAAGTATTTGGAAAAGTGAAGAAGTAAAGTAAGAAAAGAAGATAGAGTTTCAGTTTTAAGTAGTATGCTTTGAGAATAATAAGTATTTAGAAAAGTGAAGAAGTAAAGTAAGAAAAGAAGATGGAGTTTCAGTTTTAAGGAGTATGCTTTGAGAAGTAATAAGTATTTAGAAAAGTGAAGAATTAAAGTAAGAAAAGAAGATGGAGTTTCAGTTTTAAGTAGTATGCTTTATGAAGTAATAAGTATTTAGAAATGTGAAGGAGTAAAGTAAGAAAAGAAGATAGAGTTTCAGTTTTAAGTAGTATGCTTTATGAAGTAATAAGTATTTAGAAATGTGAAGGAGTAAAGTAAGAAAAGAAGATAGAGTTTCAGTTTTAAGTAGTATGCTTTATGAAGTAATAAGTATTTAGAAAAGTGAAGAAGTAAAGTAAGAAAAGAAGATGGAGTTTCAGTTTTAAGGAAGTATGCTTTATGAAGTAATAAGTATTTAGAAAAGTGAAGAAGTAAAGTAAGAAAAGAAGATAGAGATTTCAGTTTTAAGTAGTATGCTTTGAGAAGTAATAAGTATTTGGAAAAGTGAAGAAGTAAAGTAAGAAAAAAGATAGATAGAGTAGTTCAGTATTTAGAAAAGTGAAGAATTAAAGTAAGAAAAGAAGATGGAGTTTCAGTTTTAAGTAGTATGCTTTATGAAGTAATAAATAAGTATAAAGTTGGAGTTTCAAAGTAGTATGCTTTATGAAGTAATAAGTATTTAGAAAAGTGAAGAAGTAAAGTAAGAAAAGAAGAGAGTTTCAGTTTTAAGTAGTATGCTTTATGAAGTAATAAGTATTTAGAAAAGTGAAGAATTAAAGTAAGAAAAGAAGATGGAGTTTCAGTTTTAAGTAGTATGCTTTATGAAGTAATAAGTATTTAGAAAAGTGAAGAATTTTGGAGTTTCAGTTTTAAGTAGTATGCTTTATGAAGTAATAAGTATAAGAAAAGAAGATGGAGTTTCAGTTTTAAGTAGTATGCTTTATGAAGTAATAAGTATTTAGAAAAGTGAAGAATTAAAGTAAGAAAAGAAGATGGAGTTTCAGTTTTAAGTAGTATGCTTTGAGAAGTAATAAGTATTTAGAAAAGTGAAGAAGTAAAGTAAGAAAAGAAGATGGAGTTTCAGTTTTAAGTAGTATGCTTTATGAAGTAATAAGTATTTAGAAAAGTGAAGAATTAAAGTAAGAAAAGAAGATAGAATTTCAGTTTTAAGTAGTATGCTTTATGAAGTATTAAGTATTTGGAAAAGTGAAGAAGTAAAGTAAGAAAAGAAGATAGAGTTTCAGTTTTAAGTAATATGCTTTATGAAGTAATAAGTATTTAGAAAAGTGAAGAAGTAAAGTAAGAAAAGAAGATAGAGTTTCAGTTTTAAGTAGTATGCTTTATGAAGTAATAAGTATTTAGAAATGTGAAGAAGTAAAGTAAGAAAAGAAGATAGAATTTCAGTTTTAAGGAAGTATGCTTTATGAAGTAATAAGTATTTAGAAAAGTGAAGGAGTAAAGTAAGAAAAGAAGATAGAGTTTCAGTTTTAAGTAGTATGCTTTGAGAATAATAAGTATTTAGAAAAGTGAAGAAGTAAAGTAAGAAAAGAAGATGGAGTTTCAGTTTTAAGTAGTATGCTTTGAGAAGTAATAAGTATTTAGAAAAGTGAAGAAGTAAAGTAAGAAAAGAAGATGGAGTTTCAGTTTTAAGTAGTATGCTTTATGAAGTAATAAGTATTTAGAAAAGTGAAGAAGTAAAGTAAGAAAAGAAGATGGAGTTTCAGTTTTAAGTAGTATGCTTTATGAAGTAATAAGTATTTAGAAATGTGAAGAAGTAAAGTAAGAAAAGAAGATAGAATTTCAGTTTTAAGGAAGTGTGCTTTGAGAAGTAATAAGTATTTAGAAAAGTGAAGGAGTAAAGTAAGAAAAGAAGATAGAATTTCAGTTTTAAGTAGTATGCTTTATGAAGTAATAAGTATTTAGAAAAGTGAAGAAGTAAAGTAAGAAAAGAAGATGGAGTTTCAGTTTTAAGGAAGTATGCTTTATGAAGTAATAAGTATTTAGAAAAGTGAAGAAGTAAAGTAAGAAAAGAAGATGGAGTTTCAGTTTTAAGTAATATGCTTTATGAAGTAATAAGTATTTAGAAAAGTGAAGAATTAAAGTAAGAAAAGAAGATGGAGTTTCAGTTTTAAGGAAGTATGCTTTATGAAGTAATAAGTATTTAGAAAAGTGAAGAAGTAAAGAAAGAAAAGAAGATGGAGTTTCAGTTTTAAGTAGTATGCTTTATGAAGTAATAAGTATTTAGAAATGTGAAGAAGTAAAGTAAGAAAAGAAGATAGAATTTCAGTTTTAAGTAGTATGCTTTGAGAAGTAATAAGTATTTGGAAAAGTGAAGAAGTAAAGTAAGAAAAGAAGATAGAGTTTCAGTTTTAAGTAGTATGCTTTATGAAGTAATAAGTATTTAGAAAAGTGAAGAATTAAAGTAAGAAAAGAAGATGGAGTTTCAGTTTTAAGTAGTATGCTTTATGAAGTAATAAGTATTTAGAAAAGTGAAGAAGTAAAGTAAGAAAAGAAGATGGAGTTTCAGTTTTAAGTAATATGCTTTATGAAGTAATAAGTATTTAGAAAAGTGAAGAAGTAAAGTAAGAAAAGAAGATAGAGTTTCAGTTTTAAGTAGTATGCTTTGAGAATAATAAGTATTTAGAAAAGTGAAGAATTAAAGTAAGAAAAGAAGATGGAGTTTCAGTTTTAAGTAGTATGCTTTATGAAGTAATAAGTATTTAGAAATGTGAAGAAGTAAAGTAAGAAAAGAAGATGGAGTTTCAGTTTTAAGGAAGTATGCTTTATGAAGTAATAAGTATTTAGAAAAGTGAAGGAGTAAAGTAAGAAAAGAAGATAGAGTTTCAGTTTTAAGTAGTATGCTTTATGAAGTAATAAGTATTTAGAAAAGTGAAGAAGTAAAGTAAGAAAAGAAGATGGAGTTTCAGTTTTAAGGAAGTATGCTTTGAGAAGTAATAAGTATTTAGAAAAGTGAAGAATTAAAGTAAGAAAAGAAGATGGAGTTTCAGTTTTAAGGAAGTATGCTTTATGAAGTAATAAGTATTTAGAAAAGTGAAGGAGTAAAGTAAGAAAAGAAGATAGAGTTTCAGTTTTAAGTAGTATGCTTTGAGAAGTAATAAGTATTTAGAAATGTGAAGAAGTAAAGTAAGAAAAGAAGATGGAGTTTCAGTTTTAAGGAAGTATGCTTTATGAAGTAATAAGTATTTAGAAAAGTGAAGGAGTAAAGTAAGAAAAGAAGATAGAGTTTCAGTTTTAAGTAGTATGCTTTATGAAGTAATAAGTATTTAGAAAAGTGAAGAAGTAAAGTAAGAAAAGAAGATGGAGTTTCAGTTTTAAGGAAGTGTGCTTTGAGAAGTAATAAGTATTTAGAAAAGTGAAGGAGTAAAGTAAGAAAAGAAGATAGAGTTTCAGTTTTAAGTAGTATGCTTTATGAAGTAATAAGTATTTAGAAAAGTGAAGAAGTAAAGTAAGAAAAGAAGATGGAGTTTCAGTTTTAAGGAAGTATGCTTTATGAAGTAATAAGTATTTAGAAAAGTGAAGAAGTAAAGTAAGAAAAGAAGATAGAATTTCAGTTTTAAGTAGTATGCTTTGAGAAGTAATAAGTATTTGGAAAAGTGAAGAAGTAAAGTAAGAAAAGAAGATAGAGTTTCAGTTTTAAGTAGTATGCTTTATGAAGTAATAAGTATTTAGAAAAGTGAAGAAGTAAAGTAAGAAAAGAAGATGGAGTTTCAGTTTTAAGGAAGTATGCTTTATGAAGTAATAAGTATTTAGAAAAGTGAAGAAGTAAAGTAAGAAAAGAAGATAGAGTTTCAGTTTTAAGTAGTATGCTTTGAGAATAATAAGTATTTAGAAAAGTGAAGAAGTAAAGTAAGAAAAGAAGATGGAGTTTCAGTTTTAAGGAAGTATGCTTTATGAAGTAATAAGTATTTTGAAATGTGAAGAAGTAAAGTAAGAAAAGAAGATAGAATTTCAGTTTTAAGTAGTATGCTTTGAGAAGTAATAAGTATTTGGAAAAGTGAAGAAGTAAAGTAAGAAAAGAAGATAGAGTTTCAGTTTTAAGTAGTATGCTTTGAGAATAATAAGTATTTAGAAAAGTGAAGAATTAAAGTAAGAAAAGAAGATAGAATTTCAGTTTTAAGTAGTATGCTTTGAGAAGTAATAAGTATTTAGAAAAGTGAAGAATTAAAGAAAGAAAAGAAGATGGAGTTTCAGTTTTAAGTAGTATGCTTTATGAAGTAATAAGTATTTAGAAATGTGAAGAAGTAAAGTAAGAAAAGAAGATAGAATTTCAGTTTTAAGTAGTATGCTTTGAGAAGTAATAAGTATTTGGAAAAGTGAAGAAGTAAAGTAAGAAAAGAAGATAGAGTTTCAGTTTTAAGTAGTATGCTTTGAGAATAATAAGTATTTAGAAAAGTGAAGAATTAAAGTAAGAAAAGAAGATAGAATTTCAGTTTTAAGTAGTATGCTTTGAGAAGTAATAAGTATTTAGAAAAGTGAAGAATTAAAGAAAGAAAAGAAGATGGAGTTTCAGTTTTAAGTAGTATGCTTTATGAAGTAATAAGTATTTAGAAATGTGAAGAAGTAAAGTAAGAAAAGAAGATGGAGTTTCAGTTTTAAGGAAGTATGCTTTATGAAGTAATAAGTATTTAGAAAAGTGAAGAAGTAAAGTAAGAAAAGAAGATAGAGTTTCAGTTTTAAGTAGTATGCATTGAGAATAATAAGTATTTAGAAAAGTGAAGAATTAAAGTAAGAAAAGAAGATAGAATTTCAGTTTTAAGTAGTATGCTTTATGAAGTAATAAGTATTTAGAAAAGTGAAGAAGTAAAGTAAGAAAAGAAGATGGAGTTTCAGTTTTAAGGAGTATGCTTTGAGAAGTAATAAGTATTTAGAAAAGTGAAGAAGTAAAGTAAGAAAAGAAGATGGAGTTTCAGTTTTAAGGAAGTATGCTTTGAGAAGTAATAAGTATTTAGAAAAGTGAAGAAGTAAAGTAAGAAAAGAAGATAGAATTTCAGTTTTAAGTAGTATGCTTTATGAAGTATTAAGTATTTGGAAAAGTGAAGAAGTAAAGTAAGAAAAGAAGATAGAGTTTCAGTTTTAAGTAATATGCTTTATGAAGTAATAAGTATTTAGAAAAGTGAAGAAGTAAAGTAAGAAAAGAAGATGGAGTTTCAGTTTTAAGGAGTATGCTTTGAGAAGTAATAAGTATTTAGAAAAGTGAAGAAGTAAAGTAAGAAAAGAAGATGGAGTTTCAGTTTTAAGGAAGTATGCTTTGAGAAGTAATAAGTATTTAGAAAAGTGAAGGAGTAAAGTAAGAAAAGAAGATAGAATTTCAGTTTTAAGTAGTATGCTTTATGAAGTAATAAGTATTTAGAAAAGTGAAGAATGAAAGTAAGAAAAGAAGATAGAATTTCAGTTTTAAGTAGTATGCTTTGAGAAGTAATAAGTATTTAGAAAAGTGAAGAAGTAAAGTAAGAAAAGAAGATGGAGTTTCAGTTTTAAGTAGTATGCTTTGAGAAGTAATAAGTATTTAGAAAAGTGAAGAATTAAAGTAAGAAAAGAAGATGGAGTTTCAGTTTTAAGTAGTATGCTTTATGAAGTAATAAGTATTTAGAAAAGTGAAGAATTAAAGTAAGAAAAGAAGATGGAGTTTCAGTTTTAAGTAGTATGCTTTATGAAGTAATAAGTATTTAGAAATGTGAAGAAGTAAAGTAAGAAAAGAAGATGGAGTTTCAGTTTTAAGTAGTATGCTTTGAGAAGTAATAAGTATTTAGAAAAGTGAAGAAGTAAAGTAAGAAAAGAAGATAGAATTTCAGTTTTAAGGAAGTATGCTTTATGAAGTAATAAGTATTTAGAAAAGTGAAGAAGTAAAGTAAGAAAAGAAGATGGAGTTTCAGTTTTAAGTAGTATGCTTTGAGAAGTAATAAGTATTTAGAAAAGTGAAGAAGTAAAGTAAGAAAAGAAGATGGAGTTTCAGTTTTAAGTAGTATGCTTTATGAAGTAATAAGTATTTAGAAAAGTGAAGAAGTAAAGTAAGAAAAGAAGATAGAGTTTCAGTTTTAAGTAGTATGCATTGAGAATAATAAGTATTTAGAAAAGTGAAGAATTAAAGTAAGAAAAGAAGATAGAATTTCAGTTTTAAGTAGTATGCTTTATGAAGTATTAAGTATTTGGAAAAGTGAAGAAGTAAAGTAAGAAAAGAAGATAGAGTTTCAGTTTTAAGTAATATGCTTTATGAAGTAATAAGTATTTAGAAAAGTGAAGAAGTAAAGTAAGAAAAGAAGATGGAGTTTCAGTTTTAAGGAGTATGCTTTGAGAAGTAATAAGTATTTAGAAAAGTGAAGAAGTAAAGTAAGAAAAGAAGATGGAGTTTCAGTTTTAAGGAAGTATGCTTTGAGAAGTAATAAGTATTTAGAAAAGTGAAGGAGTAAAGTAAGAAAAGAAGATAGAATTTCAGTTTTAAGTAGTATGCTTTATGAAGTAATAAGTATTTAGAAAAGTGAAGAATGAAAGTAAGAAAAGAAGATAGAATTTCAGTTTTAAGTAGTATGCTTTGAGAAGTAATAAGTATTTAGAAAAGTGAAGAAGTAAAGTAAGAAAAGAAGATGGAGTTTCAGTTTTAAGGAAGTATGCTTTATGAAGTAATAAGTATTTAGAAAAGTGAAGAAGTAAAGTAAGAAAAGAAGATAGAGTTTCAGTTTTAAGTAGTATGCAATGAGAATAATAAGTATTTAGAAAAGTGAAGAATTAAAGTAAGAAAAGAAGATAGAATTTCAGTTTTAAGTAGTATGCTTTATGAAGTAATAAGTATTTAGAAAAGTGAAGAAGTAAAGTAAGAAAAGAAGATAGAATTTCAGTTTTAAGTAGTATGCTTTGAGAAGTAATAAGTATTTAGAAATGTGAAGAATTAAAGTAAGAAAAGAAGATAGAGTTTCAGTTTTAAGTAGTATGCTTTGAGAAGTAATAAGTATTTAGAAAAGTGAAGAATTAAAGTAAGAAAAGAAGATGGAGTTTCAGTTTTAAGTAGTATGCTTTGAGAATAATAAGTATTTAGAAAAGTGAAGAAGTAAAGAAAGAAAAGAAGATGGAGTTTCAGTTTTAAGTAGTATGCTTTATGAAGTAATAAGTATTTAGAAATGTGAAGAAGTAAAGTAAGAAAAGAAGATGGAGTTTCAGTTTTAAGTAGTATGCTTTATGAAGTAATAAGTATTTAGAAAAGTGAAGAAGTAAAGTAAGAAAAGAAGATAGAGTTTCAGTTTTAAGTAGTATGCTTTGAGAATAATAAGTATTTAGAAAAGTGAAGAATTAAAGTAAGAAAAGAAGATAGAATTTCAGTTTTAAGTAGTATGCTTTGAGAAGTAATAAGTATTTAGAAAAGTGAAGAAGTAAAGTAAGAAAAGAAGATAGAATTTCAGTTTTAAGTAGTATGCTTTGAGAAGTAATAAGTATTTAGAAAAGTGAAGAATTAAAGTAAGAAAAGAAGATAGAGTTTCAGTTTTAAGTAGTATGCTTTGAGAATAATAAGTATTTAGAAAAGTGAAGAAGTAAAGTAAGAAAAGAAGATAGAATTTCAGTTTTAAGTAGTATGCTTTGAGAAGTAATAAGTATTTAGAAAAGTGAAGAATGAAAGTAAGAAAAGAAGATGGAGTTTCAGTTTTAAGGAAGTATGCTTTGAGAAGTAATAAGTATTTAGAAAAGTGAAGAAGTAAAGTAAGAAAAGAAGATAGAGTTTCAGTTTTAAGTAGTATGCTTTATGAAGTAATAAGTATTTAGAAAAGTGAAGAATTAAAGTAAGAAAAGAAGATAGAGTTTCAGTTTTAAGTAGTATGCTTTGAGAATAATAAGTATTTAGAAAAGTGAAGAAGTAAAGTAAGAAAAGAAGATGGAGTTTCAGTTTTAAGTAGTATGCTTTGAGAAGTAATAAGTATTTAGAAATGTGAAGAAGTAAAGTAAGAAAAGAAGATAGAATTTCAGTTTTAAGTAGTATGCTTTGAGAATAATAAGTATTTAGAAAAGTGAAGAAGTAAAGAAAGAAAAGAAGATGGAGTTTCAGTTTTAAGTAGTATGCTTTATGAAGTAATAAGTATTTAGAAATGTGAAGAAGTAAAGTAAGAAAAGAAGATGGAGTTTCAGTTTTAAGTAGTATGCTTTATGAAGTAATAAGTATTTAGAAAAGTGAAGAAGTAAAGTAAGAAAAGAAGATAGAGTTTCAGTTTTAAGTAGTATGCTTTGAGAATAATAAGTATTTAGAAAAGTGAAGAATTAAAGTAAGAAAAGAAGATGGAGTTTCAGTTTTAAGTAGTATGCTTTATGAAGTAATAAGTATTTAGAAAAGTGAAGAAGTAAAGTAAGAAAAGAAGATAGAGTTTCAGTTTTAAGTAGTATGCTTTGAGAATAATAAGTATTTAGAAAAGTGAAGAATTAAAGTAAGAAATGAAGATAGAATTTCAGTTTTAAGTAGTATGCTTTGAGAAGTAATAAGTATTTGAAAAGTGAAGAAGTAAAGTAAGAAAAGAAGATAGAGTTTCAGTTTTAAGTAATATGCTTTATGAAGTAATAAGTATTTAGAAAAGTGAAGAAGTAAAGTAAGAAAAGAAGATAGAGTTTCAGTTTTAAGTAGTATGCTTTGAGAAGTAATAAGTATTTAGAAATGTGAAGAAGTAAAGTAAGAAAAGAAGATAGAATTTCAGTTTTAAGTAGTATGCTTTATGAAGTATTAAGTATTTGGAAAAGTGAAGAAGTAAAGTAAGAAAAGAAGATAGAGTTTCAGTTTTAAGTAGTATGCTTTGAGAATAATAAGTATTTAGAAAAGTGAAGGAGTAAAGTAAGAAAAGAAGATAGAATTTCAGTTTTAAGTAGTATGCTTTGAGAAGTATTAAGTATTTGGAAAAGTGAAGAATTAAAGTAAGAAAAGAAGATAGAGTTTCAGTTTTAAGTAGTATGCTTTGAGAAGTAATAAGTATTTAGAAAAGTGAAGAAGTAAAGTAAGAAAAGAAGATGGAGTTTCAGTTTTAAGTAGTATGCTTTGAGAATAATAAGTATTTAGAAAAGTGAAGGAGTAAAGTAAGAAAAGAAGATAGAATTTCAGTTTTAAGGAAGTGTGCTTTGAGAAGTAATAAGTATTTAGAAAAGTGAAGGAGTAAAGTAAGAAAAGAAGATAGAGTTTCAGTTTTAAGTAGTATGCTTTATGAAGTAATAAGTATTTAGAAAAGTGAAGAAGTAAAGTAAGAAAAGAAGATGGAGTTTCAGTTTTAAGGAAGTATGCTTTATGAAGTAATAAGTATTTAGAAAAGTGAAGAAGTAAAGTAAGAAAAGAAGATAGAATATCAGTTTTAAGGAGTATGCTTTGAGAAGTAATAAGTATTTAGAAATGTGAAGAATTAAAGTAAGAAAAGAAGATGGAGTTTCAGTTTTAAGTAGTATGCTTTGAGAAGTAATAAGTATTTAGAAAAGTGAAGAAGTAAAGTAAGAAAAGAAGATAGAATATCAGTTTTAAGGAGTATGCTTTGAGAAGTAATAAGTATTTAGAAATGTGAAGAATTAAAGTAAGAAAAGAAGATGGAGTTTCAGTTTTAAGTAGTATGCTTTGAGAATAATAAGTATTTAGAAAAGTGAAGAAGTAAAGAAAGAAAAGAAGATGGAGTTTCAGTTTTAAGTAGTATGCTTTATGAAGTAATAAGTATTTAGAAATGTGAAGAAGTAAAGTAAGAAAAGAAGATGGAGTTTCAGTTTTAAGTAGTATGCTTTATGAAGTAATAAGTATTTAGAAAAGTGAAGAAGTAAAGTAAGAAAAGAAGATAGAGTTTCAGTTTTAAGTAGTATGCTTTGAGAATAATAAGTATTTAGAAAAGTGAAGAATTAAAGTAAGAAAAGAAGATAGAATTTCAGTTTTAAGTAGTATGCTTTGAGAAGTAATAAGTATTTAGAAAAGTGAAGAAGTAAAGTAAGAAAAGAAGATAGAGTTTCAGTTTTAAGTAATATGCTTTATGAAGTAATAAGTATTTAGAAAAGTGAAGAAGTAAAGTAAGAAAAGAAGATAGAGTTTCAGTTTTAAGTAGTATGCTTTGAGAATAATAAGTATTTAGAAAAGTGAAGAAGTAAAGTAAGAAAAGAAGATAGAATTTCAGTTTTAAGTAGTATGCTTTGAGAAGTAATAAGTATTTAGAAAAGTGAAGAAGTAAAGTAAGAAAAGAAGATAGAGTTTCAGTTTTAAGTAATATGCTTTATGAAGTAATAAGTATTTAGAAAAGTGAAGAAGTAAAGTAAGAAAAGAAGATAGAGTTTCAGTTTTAAGTAGTATGCTTTGAGAAGTAATAAGTATTTAGAAATGTGAAGAAGTAAAGTAAGAAAAGAAGATAGAATTTCAGTTTTAAGTAGTATGCTTTGAGAATAATAAGTATTTGGAAAAGTGAAGAAGTAAAGTAAGAAAAGAAGATAGAGTTTCAGTTTTAAGTAGTATGCTTTGAGAATAATAAGTATTTAGAAAAGTGAAGAAGTAAAGTAAGAAAAGAAGATAGAGTTTCAGTTTTAAGTAATATGCTTTATGAAGTAATAAGTATTTGGAAAAGTGAAGTAGTAAAGTAAGAAAAGAAGATAGAGTTTCAGTTTTAAGTAGTATGCTTTGAGAATAATAAGTATTTAGAAAAGTGAAGGAGTAAAGTAAGAAAAGAAGATGGAGTTTCAGTTTTAAGTAGTATGCTTTGAGAATAATAAGTATTTAGAAATGTGAAGAAGTAAAGTAAGAAAAGAAGATGGAGTTTCAGTTTTAAGTAGTATGCTTTATGAAGTAATAAGTATTTAGAAAAGTGAAGAAGTAAAGTAAGAAAAGAAGATAGAGTTTCAGTTTTAAGTAGTATGCTTTGAGAATAATAAGTATTTAGAAAAGTGAAGAAGTAAAGTAAGAAAAGAAGATGGAGTTTCAGTTTTAAGTAGTATGCTTTGAGAAGTAATAAGTATTTAGAAAAGTGAAGAAGTAAAGTAAGAAAAGAAGATAGAGTTTCAGTTTTAAGTAGTATGCTTTGAGAAGTAATAAGTATTTAGAAAAGTGAAGAATTAAAGTAAGAAAAGAAGATGGAGTTTCAGTTTTAAGTAGTATGCTTTGAGAAGTAATAAGTATTTAGAAAAGTGAAGAAGTAAAGTAAGAAAAGAAGATAGAGTTTCAGTTTTAAGTAGTATGCTTTGAGAAGTAATAAGTATTTAGAAATGTGAAGAAGTAAAGTAAGAAAAGAAGATAGAATTTCAGTTTTAAGTAGTATGCTTTGAGAAGTAATAAGTATTTAGAAAAGTGAAGAAGTAAAGTAAGAAAAGAAGATAGAGTTTCAGTTTTAAGTAGTATGCTTTGAGAAGTAATAAGTATTTAGAAATGTGAAGAAGTAAAGTAAGAAAAGAAGATAGAATTTCAGTTTTAAGTAGTATGCTTTATGAAGTATTAAGTATTTGGAAAAGTGAAGAAGTAAAGTAAGAAAAGAAGATAGAGTTTCAGTTTTAAGTAGTATGCTTTGAGAATAATAAGTATTTAGAAAAGTGAAGGAGTAAAGTAAGAAAAGAAGATAGAATTTCAGTTTTAAGTAGTATGCTTTGAGAAGTAATAAGTATTTAGAAAAGTGAAGAAGTAAAGTAAGAAAAGAAGATAGAGTTTCAGTTTTAAGTAATATGCTTTATGAAGTAATAAGTATTTAGAAAAGTGAAGAAGTAAAGTAAGAAAAGAAGATAGAGTTTCAGTTTTAAGTAGTATGCTTTGAGAATAATAAGTATTTAGAAAAGTGAAGAATTAAAGTAAGAAAAGAAGATAGAATTTCAGTCTTAAGTAGTATGCTTTATGAAGTAATAAGTATTTAGAAAAGTGAAGAATTAAAGTAAGAAAAGAAGATGGAGTTTCAGTTTTAAGTAGTATGCTTTGAGAATAATAAGTATTTAGAAATGTGAAGAAGTAAAGTAAGAAAAGAAGATGGAGTTTCAGTTTTAAGTAGTATGCTTTATGAAGTAATAAGTATTTAGAAAAGTGAAGAAGTAAAGTAAGAAAAGAAGATAGAGTTTCAGTTTTAAGTAGTATGCTTTGAGAATAATAAGTATTTAGAAAAGTGAAGAAGTAAAGTAAGAAAAGAAGATGGAGTTTCAGTTTTAAGTAGTATGCTTTGAGAAGTAATAAGTATTTAGAAAAGTGAAGAAGTAAAGTAAGAAAAGAAGATAGAATTTCAGTTTTAAGTAGTATGCTTTGAGAAGTAATAAGTATTTAGAAAAGTGAAGAATTAAAGTAAGAAAAGAAGATGGAGTTTCAGTTTTAAGTAGTATGCTTTATGAAGTAATAAGTATTTAGAAAAGTGAAGAATTAAAGTAAGAAAAGAAGATGGAGTTTCAGTTTTAAGTAGTATGCTTTATGAAGTATTAAGTATTTGGAAAAGTGAAGAAGTAAAGTAAGAAAAGAAGATAGAGTTTCAGTTTTAAGTAGTATGCTTTGAGAATAATAAGTATTTAGAAAAGTGAAGGAGTAAAGTAAGAAAAGAAGATAGAATTTCAGTTTTAAGTAGTATGCTTTGAGAAGTATTAAGTATTTGGAAAAGTGAAGAAGTAAAGTAAGAAAAGAAGATAGAGTTTCAGTTTTAAGTAGTATGCTTTGAGAAGTAATAAGTATTTAGAAATGTGAAGAAGTAAAGTAAGAAAAGAAGATAGAATTTCAGTTTTAAGTAGTATGCTTTATGAAGTATTAAGTATTTGGAAAAGTGAAGAAGTAAAGTAAGAAAAGAAGATAGAGTTTCAGTTTTAAGTAGTATGCTTTGAGAATAATAAGTATTTAGAAAAGTGAAGGAGTAAAGTAAGAAAAGAAGATAGAATTTCAGTTTTAAGTAGTATGCTTTGAGAAGTAATAAGTATTTAGAAAAGTGAAGAAGTAAAGTAAGAAAAGAAGATAGAGTTTCAGTTTTAAGTAGTATGCTTTATGAAGTAATAAGTATTTAGAAAAGTGAAGAAGTAAAGTAAGAAAAGAAGATAGAGTTTCAGTTTTAAGTAGTATGCTTTGAGAATAATAAGTATTTAGAAAAGTGAAGAATTAAAGTAAGAAAAGAAGATAGAATTTCAGTCTTAAGTAGTATGCTTTATGAAGTAATAAGTATTTAGAAAAGTGAAGAATTAAAGTAAGAAAAGAAGATGGAGTTTCAGTTTTAAGTAGTATGCTTTATGAAGTAATAAGTATTTAGAAAAGTGAAGAAGTAAAGTAAGAAAAGAAGATGGAGTTTCAGTTTTAAGTAGTATGCTTTATGAAGTAATAAGTATTTAGAAAAGTGAAGAAGTAAAGTAAGAAAAGAAGATAGAGTTTCAGTTTTAAGTAGTATGCTTTGAGAATAATAAGTATTTAGAAAAGTGAAGAAGTAAAGTAAGAAAAGAAGATAGAGTTTCAGTTTTAAGTAGTATGCTTTATGAAGTAATAAGTATTTAGAAAAGTGAAGAAGTAAAGTAAGAAAAGAAGATAGAATTTCAGTTTTAAGTAGTATGCTTTATGAAGTAATAAGTATTTAGAAAAGTGAAGAAGTAAAGTAAGAAAAGAAGATAGAGTTTCAGTTTTAAGTAGTATGCTTTATGAAGTAATAAGTATTTAGAAAAGTGAAGAAGTAAAGTAAGAAAAGAAGATAGAATTTCAGTTTTAAGTAGTATGCTTTATGAAGTAATAAGTATTTAGAAAAGTGAAGAAGTAAAGTAAGAAAAGAAGATAGAGTTTCAGTTTTAAGTAGTATGCTTTGAGAATAATAAGTATTTAGAAAAGTGAAGAAGTAAAGTAAGAAAAGAAGATGGAGTTTCAGTTTTAAGTAGTATGCTTTGAGAAGTAATAAGTATTTAGAAAAGTGAAGAATTAAAGTAAGAAAAGAAGATGGAGTTTCAGTTTTAAGTAGTATGCTTTAGAAGTAATAAGTATTTAGAAAAGTGAAGAAGTAAAGAAAGAAAAGAAGATGGAGTTTCAGTTTTAAGTAGTATGCTTTATGAAGTAATAAGTATTTAGAAATGTGAAGAAGTAAAGTAAGAAAAGAAGATGGAGTTTCAGTTTTAAGAGTATGCTTTATGAAGTAATAAGTATTTAGAAAAGTGAAGAAGTAAAGTAAGAAAAGAAGATAGAGTTTCAGTTTTAAGTAGTATGCTTTGAGAATAATAAGTATTTAGAAAAGTGAAGAATTAAAGTAAGAAAAGAAGATAGAATTTCAGTTTTAAGTAGTATGCTTTGAGAAGTAATAAGTATTTAGAAAAGTGAAGAAGTAAAGTAAGAAAAGAAGATAGAGTTTCAGTTTTAAGTAATATGCTTTATGAAGTAATAAGTATTTAGAAAAGTGAAGAAGTAAAGTAAGAAAAGAAGATAGAGTTTCAGTTTTAAGTAGTATGCTTTGAGAATAATAAGTATTTAGAAAAGTGAAGAATTAAAGTAAGAAAAGAAGATAGAATTTCAGTTTTAAGTAGTATGCTTTGAGAAGTAATAAGTATTTAGAAAAGTGAAGAAGTAAAGTAAGAAAAGAAGATAGAGTTTCAGTTTTAAGTAATATGCTTTATGAAGTAATAAGTATTTAGAAAAGTGAAGAAGTAAAGTAAGAAAAGAAGATAGAGTTTCAGTTTTAAGTAGTATGCTTTGAGAAGTAATAAGTATTTAGAAATGTGAAGAAGTAAAGTAAGAAAAGAAGATAGAATTTCAGTTTTAAGTAGTATGCTTTATGAAGTATTAAGTATTTGGAAAAGTGAAGAAGTAAAGTAAGAAAAGAAGATAGAGTTTCAGTTTTAAGTAGTATGCTTTATGAAGTATTAAGTATTTGGAAAAGTGAAGTAGTAAAGTAAGAAAAGAAGATAGAGTTTCAGTTTTAAGTAGTATGCTTTGAGAATAATAAGTATTTAGAAAAGTGAAGAAGTAAAGTAAGAAAAGAAGATGGAGTTTCAGTTTTAAGTAGTATGCTTTGAGAAGTAATAAGTATTTAGAAAAGTGAAGAATTAAAGTAAGAAAAGAAGATGGAGTTTCAGTTTTAAGTAGTATGCTTTATGAAGTAATAAGTATTTGGAAAAGTGAAGAAGTAAAGTAAGAAAAGAAGATGGAGTTTCAGTTTTAAGTAGTATGCTTTATGAAGTAATAAGTATTTAGAAAAGTGAAGAAGTAAAGTAAGAAAAGAAGATAGAGTTTCAGTTTTAAGTAGTATGCTTTATGAAGTAATAAGTATTTAGAAAAGTGAAGAAGTAAAGTAAGAAAAGAAGATGGAGTTTCAGTTTTAAGTAGTATGCTTTGAGAAGTAATAAGTATTTAGAAATGTGAAGAAGTAAAGTAAGAAAAGAAGATAGAATTTCAGTTTTAAGTAGTATGCTTTATGAAGTATTAAGTATTTGGAAAAGTGAAGTAGTAAAGTAAGAAAAGAAGATAGAGTTTCAGTTTTAAGTAGTATGCTTTGAGAATAATAAGTATTTAGAAAAGTGAAGAAGTAAAGTAAGAAAAGAAGATGGAGTTTCAGTTTTAAGTAGTATGCTTTGAGAAGTAATAAGTATTTAGAAAAGTGAAGAATTAAAGTAAGAAAAGAAGATGGAGTTTCAGTTTTAAGTAGTATGCTTTATGAAGTAATAAGTATTTGGAAAAGTGAAGAAGTAAAGTAAGAAAAGAAGATGGAGTTTCAGTTTTAAGTAGTATGCTTTATGAAGTAATAAGTATTTAGAAAAGTGAAGAAGTAAAGTAAGAAAAGAAGATAGAGTTTCAGTTTTAAGTAGTATGCTTTGAGAAGTAATAAGTATTTAGAAATGTGAAGAATTAAAGTAAGAAAAGAAGATAGAGTTTCAGTTTTAAGTAGTATGCTTTGAGAAGTAATAAGTATTTAGAAATGTGAAGAAGTAAAGTAAGAAAAGAAGATAGAATTTCAGTTTTAAGTAGTATGCTTTATGAAGTATTAAGTATTTGGAAAAGTGAAGAAGTAAAGTAAGAAAAGAAGATAGAGTTTCAGTTTTAAGTAGTATGCTTTATGAAGTATTAAGTATTTGGAAAAGTGAAGTAGTAAAGTAAGAAAAGAAGATAGAGTTTCAGTTTTAAGTAGTATGCTTTGAGAATAATAAGTATTTAGAAAAGTGAAGAAGTAAAGTAAGAAAAGAAGATGGAGTTTCAGTTTTAAGTAGTATGCTTTGAGAAGTAATAAGTATTTAGAAAAGTGAAGAATTAAAGTAAGAAAAGAAGATGGAGTTTCAGTTTTAAGTAGTATGCTTTATGAAGTAATAAGTATTTGGAAAAGTGAAGAAGTAAAGTAAGAAAAGAAGATGGAGTTTCAGTTTTAAGTAGTATGCTTTATGAAGTAATAAGTATTTAGAAAAGTGAAGAAGTAAAGTAAGAAAAGAAGATGGAGTTTCAGTTTTAAGTAGTATGCTTTATGAAGTAATAAGTATTTAGAAAAGTGAAGAAGTAAAGTAAGAAAAGAAGATAGAGTTTCAGTTTTAAGTAGTATGCTTTGAGAATAATAAGTATTTAGAAAAGTGAAGAATTAAAGTAAGAAAAGAAGATAGAATTTCAGTTTTAAGTAGTATGCTTTGAGAAGTAATAAGTATTTAGAAAAGTGAAGAAGTAAAGTAAGAAAAGAAGATAGAGTTTCAGTTTTAAGTAATATGCTTTATGAAGTAATAAGTATTTAGAAAAGTGAAGAAGTAAAGTAAGAAAAGAAGATAGAGTTTCAGTTTTAAGTAGTATGCTTTGAGAATAATAAGTATTTAGAAAAGTGAAGAATTAAAGTAAGAAAAGAAGATAGAATTTCAGTTTTAAGTAGTATGCTTTGAGAAGTAATAAGTATTTAGAAAAGTGAAGAAGTAAAGTAAGAAAAGAAGATAGAGTTTCAGTTTTTAAGTAATATGCTTTATGAAGTAATAAGTATTTAGAAAAGTGAAGAAGTAAAGTAAGAAAAGAAGATAGAGTTTCAGTTTTAAGTAGTATGCTTTGAGAAGTAATAAGTATTTAGAAATGTGAAGAAGTAAAGTAAGAAAAGAAGATAGAATTTCAGTTTTTAAGTAGTATGCTTTATGAAGTATTAAGTATTTGGAAAAGTGAAGAAGTAAAGTAAGAAAAGAAGATAGAGTTTCAGTTTTAAGTAGTATGCTTTATGAAGTATTAAGTATTTGAAAAGTGAAGTAGTAAAGTAAGAAAAGAAGATAGAGTTTCAGTTTTAAGTAGTATGCTTTGAGAAGTAATAAGTATTTAGAAAAGTGAAGAAGTAAAGTAAGAAAAGAAGATGGAGTTTCAGTTTTAAGTAGTATGCTTTGAGAAGTAATAAGTATTTAGAAAAGTGAAGAATTAAAGTAAGAAAAGAAGATGGAGTTTCAGTTTTAAGTAGTATGCTTTATGAAGTAATAAGTATTTAGAAAAGTGAAGAAGTAAAGTAAGAAAAGAAGATGGAGTTTCAGTTTTAAGTAGTATGCTTTATGAAGTAATAAGTATTTAGAAAAGTGAAGAAGTAAAGTAAGAAAAGAAGATGGAGTTTCAGTTTTAAGTAGTATGCTTTATGAAGTAATAAGTATTTAGAAAAGTGAAGAAGTAAAGTAAGAAAAGAAGATAGAGTTTCAGTTTTAAGTAGTATGCTTTGAGAATAATAAGTATTAGAAAAGTGAAGAATTAAAGTAATTCTATCTTCTTTTCTTACTTTACTTCTTCACTTTTCTAAATACTTATTATTCTCAAAGCATACTACTTAAAACTGAAACTCTATCTTCTTTTCTTACTTTACTACTTCACTTTTCTAAATACTTATTATTCTCAATGCATACTACTTAAAACTGAAACTCTATCTTCTTTTCTTACTTTACTTCTTCACTTTTCTAAATACTTATTACTTCATAAAGCATACTACTTAAAACTGAAATTCTATCTTCTTTTCTTACTTTAATTCTTCACTTTTCTAAATACTTATTACTTCATAAAGCATACTACTTAAAACTGAAATTCTATCTTCTTTTCTTACTTTACTTCTTCACTTTTCTAAATACTTATTACTTCATAAAGCATACTACTTAAAACTGAAACTCCATCTTCTTTTCTTACTTTACTTCTTCACTTTTCTAAATACTTAATACTTCATAAAGCATACTACTTAAAACTGAAATTCTATCTTCTTTTCTTACTTTACTTCTTCACTTTTCTAAATACTTATTACTTCATAAAGCATACTACTTAAAACTGAAACTCTATCTTCTTTTCTTACTTTACTTCTTCACTTTTCCAAATACTTATTATTCTCAAAGCATACTACTTAAAACTGAAACTCTATCTTCTTTTCTTACTTTACTTCTTCACTTTTCTAAATACTTATTACTTCATAAAGCATACTACTTAAAACTGAAACTCTATCTTCTTTTCTTACTTTACTTCTTCACTTTTCTAAATACTTATTACTTCATAAAGCATACTACTTAAAACTGAAATTCTATCTTCTTTTCTTACTTTAATTCTTCACTTTTCTAAATACTTATTACTTCATAAAGCATACTACTTAAAACTGAAATTCTATCTTCTTTTCTTACTTTACTTCTTCACATTTCTAAATACTTATTACTTCATAAAGCATACTACTTAAAACTGAAACTCTATCTTCTTTTCTTACTTTACTTCTTCACTTTTCCAAATACTTAATACTTCATAAAGCATACTACTTAAAACTGAAACTCTATCTTCTTTTCTTACTTTACTTCTTCACTTTTCTAAATACTTATTACTTCATAAAGCATACTACTTAAAACTGAAACTCTATCTTCTTTTCTTACTTTACTTCTTCACTTTTCTAAATACTTATTATTCTCAAAGCATACTACTTAAAACTGAAACTCTATCTTCTTTTCTTACTTTACTTCTTCACTTTTCTAAATACTTATTACTTCATAAAGCATACTACTTAAAACTGAAACTCCATCTTCTTTTCTTACTTTACTTCTTCACTTTTCTAAATACTTATTACTTCATAAAGCATACTACTTAAAACTGAAACTCCATCTTCTTTTCTTACTTTACTTCTTCACTTTTCTAAATACTTATTACTTCATAAAGCATACTACTTAAAACTGAAACTCCATCTTCTTTTCTTACTTTACTTCTTCACTTTTCTAAATACTTATTACTTCTCAAAGCATACTACTTAAAACTGAAACTCCATCTTCTTTTCTTACTTTACTTCTTCACTTTTCTAAATACTTATTATTCTCAAAGCATACTACTTAAAACTGAAACTCTATCTTCTTTTCTTACTTTAATTCTTCACTTTTCTAAATACTTAATACTTCATAAAGCATACTACTTAAAACTGAAACTCTATCTTCTTTTCTTACTTTACTTCTTCACTTTTCCAAATACTTAATACTTCATAAAGCATACTACTTAAAACTGAAATTCTATCTTCTTTTCTTACTTTACTTCTTCACTTTTCTAAATACTTATTACTTCTAAAGCATACTACTTAAAACTGAAATTCTATCTTCTTTTCTTACTTTACTTCTTCACTTTTCTAAATACTTATTACTTCTCAAAGCATACTACTTAAAACTGAAACTCTATCTTCTTTTCTTACTTTACTTCTTCACTTTTCTAAATACTTATTACTTCATAAAGCATATTACTTAAAACTGAAACTCTATCTTCTTTTCTTACTTTACTTCTTCACTTTTCTAAATACTTATTACTTCATAAAGCATACTACTTAAAACTGAAATTCTATCTTCTTTTCTTACTTTAATTCTTCACTTTTCTAAATACTTATTACTTCTCAAAGCATATTACTTAAAACTGAAACTCTATCTTCTTTTCTTACTTTACTTCTTCACTTTTCTAAATACTTATTACTT
Organism: Loxodes magnus; assembly: GCA_946699065.1. Taxonomy (NCBI): domain Eukaryota; phylum Ciliophora; class Karyorelictea; order Loxodida; family Loxodidae; genus Loxodes; species Loxodes magnus. Next base: position 23,239 of record CAMPDV010004595.1, read on the forward strand.
TCTCAAAGCATACTACTTAAAACTGAAACTCTATCTTCTTTTCTTACTTTACTACTTCACTTTTCTAAATACTTATTACTTCATAAAGCATACTCCTTAAAACTGAAATTCTATCTTCTTTTTTACTTTACTTCTTCACTTTTCTAAATACTTATTATTCTCAAAGCATACTACTTAAAACTGAAACTCTATCTTCTTTTCTTACTTTACTACTTCACTTTTCAAATACTTATTATTCTCAATGCATACTACTTAAAACTGAAACTCTATCTTCTTTTCTTACTTTACTTCTTCACTTTTCTAAATACTTATTACTTCATAAAGCATACTACTTAAAACTGAAATTCTATCTTCTTTTCTTACTTTAATTCTTCACTTTTCTAAATACTTATTACTTCATAAAGCATACTACTTAAAACTGAAATTCTATCTTCTTTTCTTACTTTACTTCTTCACTTTTCTAAATACTTATTACTTCATAAAGCATACTACTTAAAACTGAAATTCTATCTTCTTTTCTTACTTTACTCCTTCACTTTTCTAAATACTTATTACTTCTCAAAGCATACTACTTAAAACTGAAATTCTATCTTCTTTTCTTACTTTACTTCTTCACTTTTCTAAATACTTATTTCTTCATAAAGCATACTTACTTAAAACTGAAACTCTATCTTCTTTTCTTACTTTACTACTTCACTTTTCCAAATACTTAATACTTCTAAAGCATACTACTTAAAACTGAAATTCTATCTTCTTTTCTTACTTTACTCCTTCACTTTTCTAAATACTTATTACTTCTCAAAGCATACTACTTAAAACTGAAACTCTATCTTCTTTTCTTACTTTACTTCTTCACTTTTCTAAATACTTATTACTTCTCAAAGCATACTACTTAAAACTGAAACTCTATCTTCTTTTCTTACTTTACTTCTTCACTTTTCTAAATACTTATTACTTCATAAAGCATATTACTTAAAACTGAAACTCTATCTTCTTTTCTTACTTTACTTCTTCACTTTTCTAAATACTTATTACTTCTCAAAGCATACTACTTAAAACTGAAATTCTATCTTCTTTTCTTACTTTAATTCTTCACTTTTCCAAATACTTATTATTCTCAAAGCATACTACTTAAAACTGAAACTCTATCTTCTTTTCTTACTTTACTTCTTCACTTTTCTAAATACTTATTACTTCATAAAGCATATTACTTAAAACTGAAACTCTATCTTCTTTTCTTACTTTACTTCTTCACTTTTCTAAATACTTATTACTTCTCAAAGCATACTACTTAAAACTGAAATTCTATCTTCTTTTCTTACTTTACTTCTTCACTTTCTAAATACTTATTATTCTCAAAGCATACTACTTAAAACTGAAACTCTATCTTCTTTTCTTACTTTACTTCTTCACTTTTCTAAATACTTATTACTTCTCAAAGCATACTCCTTAAAACTGAAACTCCATCTTCTTTTCTTACTTTACTTCTTCACTTTTCTAAATTCTTATTACTTCTCAAAGCATACTACTTAAAACTGAAACTCCTTCTTCTTTTCTTACTTTACTTCTTCACTTTTCTAAATACTTATTACTTCTCAAAGCATACTACTTAAAACTGAAACTCTATCTTCTTTTCTTACTTTACTTCTTCACTTTTCTAAATACTTATTACTTCTCAAAGCATACTACTTAAAACTGAAACTCTATCTTCTTTTCTTACTTTACTTCTTCACTTTTCTAAATACTTATTATTCTAAAGCATACTACTTAAAACTGAAACTCTATCTTCTTTTCTTACTTTACTTCTTCACTTTTCTAAATACTTATTACTTCATAAAGCATACTACTTAAAACTGAAATTCTATCTTCTTTTCTTACTTTAATTCTTCACTTTTCTAAATACTTATTATTCTCAAAGCATACTACTTAAAACTGAAACTCTATCTTCTTTTCTTACTTTACTTCTTCACTTTTCTAAATACTTATTACTTCATAAAGCATATTACTTAAAACTGAAACTCTATCTTCTTTTCTTACTTTACTTCTTCACTTTTCTAAATACTTATTACTTCATCAAAGCATACTACTTAAAACTGAAATTCTATCTTCTTTTCTTACTTTACTTCTTCACTTTTCTAAATACTTATTATTCTCAAAGCTTACTACTTAAAACTGAAACTCTATCTTCTTTTCTTACTTTACTTCTTCACTTTTCTAAATACTTATTACTTCATAAAGCATACTACTTAAAACTGAAACTCCATCTTCTTTTCTTACTTTACTTCTTCACTTTCTAAATACTTATTACTTCATAAAGCATACTACTTAAAACTGAAACTCCATCTTCTTTTCTTACTTTAATTCTTCACTTTTCTAAATACTTATTACTTCATAAAGCATACTACTTAAGACTGAAATTCTATCTTCTTTTCTTACTTTAATTCTTCACTTTTCTAAATACTTATTATTCTCAAAGCATACTACTTAAAACTGAAACTCTATCTTCTTTTCTTACTTTACTTCTTCACTTTTCTAAATACTTATTACTTCATAAAGCATACTACTTAAAACTGAAACTCTATCTTCTTTTCTTACTTTACTTCTTCACTTTTCTAAATACTTATTACTTCTCAAAGCATACTACTTAAAACTGAAATTCTATCTTCTTTTCTTACTTTACTCCTTCACTTTTCTAAATACTTATTATTCTCAAAGCATACTACTTAAAACTGAAACTCTATCTTCTTTCTTACTTTACTTCTTCACTTTCCAAATACTTAATACTTCATAAAGCATACTACTTAAAACTGAAATTCTATCTTCTTTTCTTACTTTACTTCTTCACATTTCTAAATACTTATTACTTCTCAAAGCATACTACTTAAAACTGAAACTCTATCTTCTTTTCTTACTTTACTTCTCACATTTCTAAATACTTAATACTTCTCAAAGCATACTACTTAAAACTGAAATTCTATCTTCTTTTCTTACTTTACTCCTTCACTTTTCTAATACTTATTATTCTCAAAGCATACTACTTAAAACTGAAACTCTATCTTCTTTTCTTACTTTACTTCTTCACTTTTCCAAATACTTAATACTTCATAAAGCATACTACTTAAAACTGAAACTCCATCTTCTTTCTTACTTTAATTCTTCACTTTTCTAAATACTTATTACTTCATAAAGCATACTACTTAAAACTGAAACTCCATCTTCTTTTCTTACTTTAATTCTTCACTTTTCTAAATACTTATTACTTCTCAAAGCATACTACTTAAAACTGAAATTCTATCTTCTTTTCTTACTTTACTTCTTCACTTTCTAAATACTTATTACTTCTCAAAGCTTACTACTTAAAACTGAAACTCCATCTTCTTTCTTACTTTACTTCTTCACTTTTCTAAATACTTATTATTCTCAAAGCATACTACTTAAAACTGAAACTCTATCTTCTTTTCTTACTTTACTTCTTCACTTTTCTAAATACTTATTACTTCATAAAGCATACTACTTAAAACTGAAACTCCATCTTCTTTTCTTACTTTACTTCTTCACATTTCTAAATACTTATTATTCTCAAAGCATACTACTTAAAACTGAAACTCCATCTTCTTTTCTTACTTTAATTCTCACTTTTCTAAATACTTATTACTTCATAAAGCATACTACTTAAGACTGAAATTCTATCTTCTTTTCTTACTTTAATTCTTCACTTTTCTAAATACTTATTATTCTCAAAGCATACTACTTAAAACTGAAACTCTATCTTCTTTTCTTACTTTACTTCTTCACTTTTCTAAATACTTATTACTTCATAAAGCATATTACTTAAAACTGAAACTCTATCTTCTTTTCTTACTTTACTTCTTCACTTTTCTAAATACTTATTACTTCTCAAAGCATACTACTTAAAACTGAAATTCTATCTTCTTTTCTTACTTTACTCCTTCACTTTTCTAAATACTTATTATTCTCAAAGCATACTACTTAAAACTGAAACTCTATCTTCTTTTCTTACTTTACTTCTTCACTTTCCAAATACTTAATACTTCATAAAGCATACTACTTAAAACTGAAATTCTATCTTCTTTTCTTACTTTACTTCTTCACATTTCTAAATACTTATTACTTCTCAAAGCATACTACTTAAAACTGAAACTCTATCTTCTTTTCTTACTTTACTTCTTCACTTTTCTAAATACTTATTACTTCTCAAAGCATACTACTTAAAACTGAAATTCTATCTTCTTTTCTTACTTTACTTCTTCACATTTCTAAATACTTATTACTTCTCAAAGCATACTACTTAAAACTGAAACTCTATCTTCTTTTCTTACTTTACTTCTTCACTTTTCTAAATACTTATTACTTCTCAAAGCATACTACTTAAAACTGAAACTCCATCTTCTTTCTTACTTTAATTCTTCACTTTTCTAAATACTTATTACTTCTCAAAGCATACTACTTAAAACTGAAACTCTATCTTCTTTCTTACTTTACTTCTTCACTTTTCTAAATACTTATTACTTCTCAAAGCATACTACTTAAAACTGAAACTCCATCTTCTTTTCTTACTTTACTTCTTCACTTTTCTAAATACTTATTATTCTCAAAGCATACTACTTAAAACTGAAACTCTATCTTCTTTTCTTACTTTACTTCTTCACTTTTCTAAATACTTATTACTTCATAAAGCATACTACTTAAAACTGAAACTCCATCTTCTTTTCTTACTTTACTTCTTCACATTTCTAAATACTTATTATTCTCAAAGCATACTACTTAAAACTGAAACTCCATCTTCTTTCTTACTTTACTCCTTCACTTTTCTAAATACTTATTATTCTCAAAGCATACTACTTAAAACTGAAACTCTATCTTCTTTTCTTACTTTACTACTTCACTTTTCCAATTACTTATTACTTCATAAAGCATATTACTTAAAACTGAAACTCTATCTTCTTTTCTTACTTTACTTCTTCACTTTTCTAAATACTTATTATTCTCAAAGCATACTACTTAAAACTGAAACTCTATCTTCTTTTCTTACTTTACTTCTTCACTTTTCCAAATACTTATTATTCTCAAAGCATACTACTTAAAACTGAAATTCTATCTTCTTTTCTTACTTTACTTCTTCACATTTCTAAATACTTATTACTTCTCAAAGCATACTACTTAAAACTGAAACTCTATCTTCTTTTCTTACTTTACTTCTTCACTTTTCTAAATACTTATTACTTCATAAAGCATATTACTTAAAACTGAAACTCTATCTTCTTTTCTTACTTTACTTCTTCACTTTTCTAAATACTTATTACTTCTCAAAGCATACTACTTAAAACTGAAATTCTATCTTCTTTTCTTACTTTACTTCTTCACTTTTCTAAATACTTATTATTCTCAAAGCATACTACTTAAAACTGAAACTCTATCTTCTTTTCTTACTTTACTTCTTCACTTTTCTAAATACTTATTACTTCATAAAGCATATTACTTAAAACTGAAACTCTATCTTCTTTTCTTACTTTACTTCTTCACTTTTCTAAATACTTATTACTTCTCAAAGCATACTACTTAAAACTGAAATTCTATCTTCTTTTCTTACTTTAATTCTTCACTTTTCTAAATACTTATTATTCTCAAAGCATACTACTTAAAACTGAAACTCTATCTTCTTTTCTTACTTTACTTCTTCACTTTTCTAAATACTTATTACTTCATAAAGCATACTACTTAAAACTGAAACTCCATCTTCTTTTCTTACTTTACTTCTTCACATTTCTAAATACTTATTACTTCATAAAGCATACTACTTAAAACTGAAACTCCATCTTCTTTTCTTTCTTTACTTCTTCACTTTTCTAAATACTTATTATTCTCAAAGCATACTACTTAAAACTGAAACTCCATCTTCTTTTCTTACTTTAATTCTTCACATTTCTAAATACTTATTACTTCTCAAAGCATACTCCTTAAAACTGATATTCTATCTTCTTTTCTTACTTTACTTCTTCACTTTTCTAAATACTTATTACTCTCAAAGCATACTACTTAAAACTGAAACTCCATCTTCTTTTCTTACTTTAATTCTTCACATTTCTAAATACTTATTACTTCTCAAAGCATACTCCTTAAAACTGATATTCTATCTTCTTTTCTTACTTTACTTCTTCACTTTTCTAAATACTTATTACTTCATAAAGCATACTTCCTTAAAACTGAAACTCCATCTTCTTTTCTTACTTTACGTCTTCACTTTTCTAAATACTTATTACTTCATAAAGCATACTACTTAAAACTGAAACTCTATCTTCTTTTCTTACTTTACTCCTTCACTTTTCTAAATACTTATTACTTCTCAAAGCACACTTCCTTAAAACTGAAATTCTATCTTCTTTTCTTACTTTACTCCTTCACTTTTCTAAATACTTATTATTCTCAAAGCATACTACTTAAAACTGAAACTCCATCTTCTTTTCTTACTTTACTTCTTCACTTTCTAAATACTTATTACTTCTCAAAGCATACTACTTAAAACTGAAACTCTATCTTCTTTTCTTACTTTAATTCTTCACTTTTCCAAATACTTAATACTTCTCAAAGCATACTACTTAAAACTGAAATTCTATCTTCTTTTCTTACTTTACTCCTTCACTTTTCTAAATACTTATTATTCTCAAAGCATACTACTTAAAACTGAAACTCTATCTTCTTTTCTTACTTTACTTCTTCACTTTTCCAAATACTTAATACTTCATAAAGCATACTACTTAAAACTGAAATTCTATCTTCTTTTCTTACTTTACTTCTTCACATTTCTAAATACTTATTACTTCTCAAAGCATACTACTTAAAACTGATACTCTATCTTCTTTTCTTACTTTACTTCTTCACTTTTCTAAATACTTATTACTTCATAAAGCATATTACTTAAAACTGAAACTCTATCTTCTTTTCTTACTTTACTTCTTCACTTTTCAAATACTTATTACTTCTCAAAGCATACTACTTAAAACTGAAATTCTATCTTCATTTCTTACTTTAATTCTTCACTTTTCTAAATACTTATTATTCTCAAAGCATACTACTTAAAACTGAAACTCTATCTTCTTTTCTTACTTTACTTCTTCACTTTCTAAATACTTATTACTTCATAAAGCATACTACTTAAAACTGATACTCCATCTTCTTTTCTTACTTTAATTCTTCACTTTTCTAAATACTTATTATTCTCAAAGCATACTACTTAAAACTGAAACTCTATCTTCTTTTCTTACTTTACTTCTTCTCTTTTCTAAATACTTATTACTTCATAAAGCATACTACTTAAAACTGAAACTCCATCTTCTTTTCTTACTTTACTTCTTCACATTTCTAAATACTTATTACTTCATAAAGCATACTACTTAAAACTGAAACTCCATCTCTTTTCTTTCTTTACTTCTTCACTTTTCTAAATACTTATTATTCTCAAAGCATACTACTTAAAACTGAAATTCTATCTTCTTTTCTTACTTTACTTCTTCACATTTCTAAATACTTTTACTTCTCAAAGCATACTACTTAAAACTGAAACTCCATCTTCTTTTCTTACTTTACTTCTTCACTTTCTAAATACTTATTATTCTCAAAGCATACTACTTAAAACTGAAACTCTATCTTCTTTTCTTACTTTAATTCTTCACTTTTCTAAATACTTATTACTTCATAAAGCATACTACTTAAAACTGAAACTCTATCTTCTTTTCTTACTTTACTTCTTCACTTTTCTAAATACTTATTACTTCTCAAAGCATACTTCCTTAAAACTGAAACTCCATCTTCTTTTCTTACTTTCATTCTTCACTTTTCTAAATACTTATTACTTCTCAAAGCATACTACTTAAAACTGAAATTCTATCTTCTTTTCTTACTTTACTTCTTCACTTTTCTAATACTTATTATTCTCAAAGCATACTACTTAAAACTGGAAACTCTATCTTCTTTTCTTACTTTAATTCTTCACTTTTCTAAATACTTATTACTTCTCAAAGCATACTACTTAAAACTGAAATTCTATCTTCTTTTCTTACTTTACTTCTTCACTTTTCTAAATACTTATTACTTCTCAAAGCATACTACTTAAAACTGAAATTCTATCTTCTTTCTTACTTTAATTCTTCACTTTTCTAAATACTTATTATTCTCAAAGCATACTACTTAAAACTGAAACTCTATCTTCTTTTCTTACTTTACTTCTTCACTTTTCTAAATACTTATTACTTCATAAAGCATACTACTTAAAACTGAAACTCCATCTTCTTTCTTACTTTACTTCTTCACATTTCTAAATACTTATTACTTCATAAAGCATACTACTTAAAACTGAAACTCCATCTTCTTTTCTTTCTTACTTCTTCACTTTTCTAAATACTTATTATTCTCAAAGCATACTACTTAAAACTGAAACTCCATCTTCTTTTCTTACTTTAATTCTTCACTTTTCTAATACTTATTACTTCTCAAAGCTTACTACTTAAAACTGAAACTCTATCTTCTTTCTTACTTTAATTCTTCACATTTCTAAATACTTATTACTTCTCAAAGCATACTACTTATAACTGAAATTCTATCTTCTTTTCTTACTTTACTTCTTCACTTTTCTAAATACTTATTACTTCATTAAGCATACTACTTAAAACTGAAATTCTATCTTCTTTCTTACTTTAATTCTTCACTTTCTAAATACTTATTATTCTCATTGCATACTACTTAAAACTGAAACTCTATCTTCTTTTCTTACTTTACTTCTTCACTTTTCTAAATACTTATTACTTCATAAAGCATACTTCCTTAAAACTGAAACTCCATCTTCTTTTCTTACTTTACTTCTTCACTTTTCTAAATACTTATTACTTCTCAAAGCATACTACTTAAAACTGAAATTCTATCTTCTTTTCTTACTTTCATTCTTCACTTTTCTAAATACTTATTACTTCATAAAGCATACTACTTAAAACTGAAATTCTATCTTCTTTTCTTACTTTACTCCTTCACTTTTCTAAATACTTATTACTTCTCAAAGCATACTTCCTTAAAACTGAAACTCCATCTTCTTTTCTTACTTTACTTCTTCACTTTTCTAAATACTTATTACTTCTCAAAGCATACTCCTTAAAACTGAAACTCCATCTTCTTTTCTTACTTTACTTCTTCACTTTTCTAAATACTTATTACTTCATAAAGCATATTACTTAAAACTGAAACTCTATCTTCTTTTCTTACTTTACTTCTTCACTTTTCCAAATACTTAATACTTCATAAAGCATACTACTTAAAACTGAAATTCTATCTTCTTTTCTTACTTTAATTCTTCACTTTTCTAAATACTTATTATTCTCAATGCATACTACTTAAAACTGAAACTCTATCTTCTTTTCTTACTTTACTTCTTCACTTTTCTAAATACTTATTACTTCATAAAGCATACTACTTAAAACTGAAACTCCATCTTCTTTTCTTACTTTACTTCTTCACTTTTCTAAATACTTATTACTTCTCAAAGCATACTACTTAAAACTGAAACTCCATCTTCTTTTCTTACTTACTTCTTCACTTTTCTAAATACTTATTACTTCATAAAGCATACTTCCTTAAAACTGAAATTCTATCTTCTTTTCTTACTTTACTTCTTCACTTTTCTAAATACTTATTACTTCTCAAAGCATACTACTTAAAACTGAAACTCCATCTTCTTTTCTTACTTTACTTCTTCACATTTCTAAATACTTATTACTTCATAAAGCATACTACTTAAAACTGAAACTCCATCTTCTTTTCTTACTTTAATTCTTCACTTTTCTAAATACTTATTACTTCATAAAGCATACTACTTAAAACTGAAACTCCATCTTCTTTTCTTACTTTAATTCTTCACTTTTCTAAATACTTATTACTTCTCAAAGCATACTACTTAAAACTGAAACTCCATCTTCTTTTCTTACTTTACTTCTTCACTTTCTAAATACTTATTACTTCTCAAAGCATACTACTTAAAACTGAAATTCTATCTTCTTTTCTTACTTTCATTCTTCACTTTTCTAAATACTTATTACTTCATAAAGCATACTACTTAAAACTGAAATTCTATCTTCTTTTCTTACTTTACTCCTTCACTTTTCTAATTACTTATTACTTCTCAAAGCATACTTCCTTAAAACTGAAACTCCATCTTCTTTTCTTACTTTACTTCTTCACTTTCT
>CAMPDV010004596.1:0-29821 GCA_946699065.1 Loxodes magnus
GAAAAGTAAGAAAAAGAGTGTGAAGATCATAATTGAAAGTATCTAGAAGATAAATAAGATTTCTAAGAAAAGTGAATAAGAAAAGTAAGAAAAAGAGTGTGAAGATCATAATTGAAAGTATCTAGAAGTTTAATAAGATTTCTAAGAAAAGTGAATAAGGAAAGTAAGAAAAAGAGTGTGAAGATCATAATTGAAAGTATCTAGAAGATAAATAAGATTTCTAAGAAAAGTGAATAAGAAAGTAAGAAAAAGAGTGTGAAGATCATAATTGAAAGTATCTAGAAGATAAATAAGATTTCTAAGAAAAGTGAATAAGAAAAGTAAGAAAAAGAGTGTGAAGATCATAATTGAAAGTATCTAGAAGATAAATAAGATTTCTAAGAAAAGTGAATAAGAAAAGTAAGAAAAAGAGTGTGAAGATCATAATTGAAAGTATCTAGAAGATAAATAAGATTTCTAAGAAAAGTGAATAAGAAAAGTAAGAAAAAGAGTGTGAAGATCATAATTGAAAGTATCTAGAAGATAAATAAGATTTCTAAGAAAAGTGAATAAGGAAAGTAAGAAAAAGAGTGTGAAGATCATAATTGAAAGTATCTAGAAGTTAAATAAGATTTCTAAGAAAAGTGAATAAGGAAAGATAGAAAAAGAGTGTGAAGATCATAATTGAAAGTATCTAGAAGTTTAATAAGATTTCTAAGAAAAGTGAATAAGGAAAGTAAGAAAAAGAGTGTGAAGATCATAATTGAAAGTATCTAGAAGATAAATAAGATTTCTAAGAAAAGTGAATAAGAAAAGTAAGAAAAAGAGTGTGAAGATCATAATTGAAAGTATCTAGAAGTTTAATAAGATTTCTAAGAAAAGTGAATAAGGAAAGTAAGAAAAAGAGTGTGAAGATCATAATTGAAAGTATCTAGAAGATAAATAAGATTTCTAAGAAAAGTGAATAAGAAAAGTAAGAAAAAGAGTGTGAAGATCATAATTGAAAGTATCTAGAAGATAAATAAGATTTCTAAGAAAAGTGAATAAGAAAAGTAAGAAAAAGAGTGTGAAGATCATAATTGAAAGTATCTAGAAGATAAAAAAGATTTCTAAGAAAAGTGAATAAGAAAAGTAAGAAAAAGAGTGTGAAGATCATAATTGAAAGTATCTAGAAGTTTAATAAGATTTCTAAGAAAAGTGAATAAGAAAAGTAAGAAAAAGAGTGTGAAGATCATAATTGAAAGTATCTAGAAGATAAATAAGATTTCTAAGAAAAGTGAATAAGGAAAGATAGAAAAAGAGTGTGAAGATCATAATTGAAAGTATCTAGAAGATAAATAAGATTTCTAAGAAAAGTGAATAAGGAAAGTAAGAAAAAGAGTGTGAAGATCATAATTGAAAGTATCTAGAAGATAAATAAGATTTCTAAGAAAAGTGAATAAGAAAAGTAAGAAAAAGAGTGTGAAGATCATAATTGAAAGTATCTAGAAGATAAATAAGATTTCTAAGAAAAGTGAATAAGAAAAGTAAGAAAAAGAGTGTGAAGATCATAATTGAAAGTATCTAGAAGATAAATAAGATTTCTAAGAAAAGTGAATAAGAAAAGTAAGAAAAAGAGTGTGAAGATCATAATTGAAAGTATCTAGAAGATAAATAAGATTTCTAAGAAAAGTGAATAAGAAAAGTAAGAAAAAGAGTGTGAAGATCATAATTGAAAGTATCTAGAAGTTTAATAAGATTTCTAAGAAAAGTGAATAAGGAAAGTAAGAAAAAGAGTGTGAAGATCATAATTGAAAGTATCTAGAAGATAAATAAGATTTCTAAGAAAAGTGAATAAGAAAAGTAAGAAAAAGAGTGTGAAGATCATAATTGAAAGTATCTAGAAGATAAATAAGATTTCTAAGAAAAGTGAATAAGAAAAGTAAGAAAAAGAGTGTGAAGATCATAATTGAAAGTATCTAGAAGATAAATAAGATTTCTAAGAAAAGTGAATAAGAAAAGTAAGAAAAAGAGTGTGAAGATCATAATTGAAAGTATCTAGAAGATAAAAAAGATTTCTAAGAAAAGTGAATAAGAAAAGTAAGAAAAAGAGTGTGAAGATCATAATTGAAAGTATCTAGAAGTTTAATAAGATTTCTAAGAAAAGTGAATAAGAAAAGTAAGAAAAAGAGTGTGAAGATCATAATTGAAAGTATCTAGAAGATAAAAAAGATTTCTAAGAAAAGTGAATAAGAAAAGTAAGAAAAAGAGTGTGAAGATCATAATTGAAAGTATCTAGAAGATAAATAAGATTTCTAAGAAAAGTGAATAAGGAAAGATAGAAAAAGAGTGTGAAGATCATAATTGAAAGTATCTAGAAGATAAATAAGATTTCTAAGAAAAGTGAATAAGAAAAGTAAGAAAAAGAGTGTGAAGATCATAATTGAAAGTATCTAGAAGATAAATAAGATTTCTAAGAAAAGTGAATAAGAAAAGTAAGAAAAAGAGTGTGAAGATCATAATTGAAAGTATCTAGAAGTTAAATAAGATTTCTAAGAAAAGTGAATAAGAAAAGTAAGAAAAAGAGTGTGAAGATCATAATTGAAAGTATCTAGAAGATAAATAAGATTTCTAAGAAAAGTGAATAAGAAAAGTAAGAAAAAGAGTGTGAAGATCATAATTGAAAGTATCTAGAAGTTTAATAAGATTTCTAAGAAAAGTGAATAAGGAAAGTAAGAAAAAGAGTGTGAAGATCATAATTGAAAGTATCTAGAAGTTAAATAAGATTTCTAAGAAAAGTGAATAAGAAAAGTAAGAAAAAGAGTGTGAAGATCATAATTGAAAGTATCTAGAAGATAAATAAGATTTCTAAGAAAAGTGAATAAGAAAAGTAAGAAAAAGAGTGTGAAGATCATAATTGAAAGTATCTAGAAGATAAAAAAGATTTCTAAGAAAAGTGAATAAGAAAAGTAAGAAAAAGAGTGTGAAGATCATAATTGAAAGTATCTAGAAGTTTAATAAGATTTCTAAGAAAAGTGAATAAGAAAAGTAAGAAAAAGAGTGTGAAGATCATAATTGAAAGTATCTAGAAGATAAATAAGATTTCTAAGAAAAGTGAATAAGGAAAGATAGAAAAAGAGTGTGAAGATCATAATTGAAAGTATCTAGAAGATAAAAAAAATTTCTAAGAAAAGTGAATAAGAAAAGTAAGAAAAAGAGTGTGAAGATCATAATTGAAAGTATCTAGAAGATAAAAAAGATTTCTAAGAAAAGTGAATAAGAAAAGTAAGAAAAAGAGTGTGAAGATCATAATTGAAAGTATCTAGAAGATAAATAAGATTTCTAAGAAAAGTGAATAAGAAAAGTAAGAAAAAGAGTGTGAAGATCATAATTGAAAGTATCTAGAAGTTTAATAAGATTTCTAAGAAAAGTGAATAAGGAAAGTAAGAAAAAGAGTGTGAAGATCATAATTGAAAGTATCTAGAAGATAAATAAGATTTCTAAGAAAAGTGAATAAGAAAAGTAAGAAAAAGAGTGTGAAGATCATAATTGAAAGTATCTAGAAGATAAATAAGATTTCTAAGAAAAGTGAATAAGAAAAGTAAGAAAAAGAGTGTGAAGATCATAATTGAAAGTATCTAGAAGATAAATAAGATTTCTAAGAAAAGTGAATAAGAAAAGTAAGAAAAAGAGTGTGAAGATCATAATTGAAAGTATCTAGAAGATAAAAAAAATTTCTAAGAAAAGTGAATAAGAAAAGTAAGAAAAGAGTGTGAAGATCATAATTGAAAGTATCTAGAAGTTTAATAAGATTTCTAAGAAAAGTGAATAAGAAAAGTAAGAAAAAGAGTGTGAAGATCATAATTGAAAGTATCTAGAAGATAAAAAAGATTTCTAAGAAAAGTGAATAAGAAAAGTAAGAAAAAGAGTGTGAAGATCATAATTGAAAGTATCTAGAAGATAAATAAGATTTCTAAGAAAAGTGAATAAGGAAAGATAGAAAAAGAGTGTGAAGATCATAATTGAAAGTATCTAGAAGATAAATAAGATTTCTAAGAAAAGTGAATAAGAAAAGTAAGAAAAAGAGTGTGAAGATCATAATTGAAAGTATCTAGAAGATAAATAAGATTTCTAAGAAAAGTGAATAAGAAAAGTAAGAAAAAGAGTGTGAAGATCATAATTGAAAGTATCTAGAAGTTAAATAAGATTTCTAAGAAAAGTGAATAAGAAAAGTAAGAAAAAGAGTGTGAAGATCATAATTGAAAGTATCTAGAAGATAAATAAGATTTCTAAGAAAAGTGAATAAGAAAAGTAAGAAAAAGAGTGTGAAGATCATAATTGAAAGTATCTAGAAGTTTAATAAGATTTCTAAGAAAAGTGAATAAGGAAAGTAAGAAAAAGAGTGTGAAGATCATAATTGAAAGTATCTAGAAGTTAAATAAGATTTCTAAGAAAAGTGAATAAGAAAAGTAAGAAAAAGAGTGTGAAGATCATAATTGAAAGTATCTAGAAGATAAATAAGATTTCTAAGAAAAGTGAATAAGAAAAGTAAGAAAAAGAGTGTGAAGATCATAATTGAAAGTATCTAGAAGATAAAAAAGATTTCTAAGAAAAGTGAATAAGAAAAGTAAGAAAAAGAGTGTGAAGATCATAATTGAAAGTATCTAGAAGTTTAATAAGATTTCTAAGAAAAGTGAATAAGAAAAGTAAGAAAAAGAGTGTGAAGATCATAATTGAAAGTATCTAGAAGATAAATAAGATTTCTAAGAAAAGTGAATAAGGAAAGATAGAAAAAGAGTGTGAAGATCATAATTGAAAGTATCTAGAAGATAAAAAAAATTTCTAAGAAAAGTGAATAAGAAAAGTAAGAAAAAGAGTGTGAAGATCATAATTGAAAGTATCTAGAAGATAAAAAAGATTTCTAAGAAAAGTGAATAAGAAAAGTAAGAAAAAGAGTGTGAAGATCATAATTGAAAGTATCTAGAAGATAAATAAGATTTCTAAGAAAAGTGAATAAGAAAAGTAAGAAAAAGAGTGTGAAGATCATAATTGAAAGTATCTAGAAGTTTAATAAGATTTCTAAGAAAAGTGAATAAGGAAAGTAAGAAAAAGAGTGTGAAGATCATAATTGAAAGTATCTAGAAGATAAATAAGATTTCTAAGAAAAGTGAATAAGAAAAGTAAGAAAAAGAGTGTGAAGATCATAATTGAAAGTATCTAGAAGATAAATAAGATTTCTAAGAAAAGTGAATAAGAAAAGTAAGAAAAAGAGTGTGAAGATCATAATTGAAAGTATCTAGAAGATAAATAAGATTTCTAAGAAAAGTGAATAAGAAAAGTAAGAAAAAGAGTGTGAAGATCATAATTGAAAGTATCTAGAAGATAAAAAAAATTTCTAAGAAAAGTGAATAAGAAAAGTAAGAAAAAGAGTGTGAAGATCATAATTGAAAGTATCTAGAAGTTTAATAAGATTTCTAAGAAAAGTGAATAAGAAAAGTAAGAAAAAGAGTGTGAAGATCATAATTGAAAGTATCTAGAAGATAAATAAGATTTCTAAGAAAAGTGAATAAGAAAAGTAAGAAAAAGAGTGTGAAGATCATAATTAAAGTATCTAGAAGATAAATAAGATTTCTAAGAAAAGTGAATAAGGAAAGATAGAAAAAAGAGTGTGAAGATCATAATTGAAAGTATCTAGAAGATAAAAAAGATTTCTAAGAAAAGTGAATAAGAAAAGTAAGAAAAAGAGTGTGAAGATCATAATTGAAAGTATCTAGAAGTTTAATAAGATTTCTAAGAAAAGTGAATAAGAAAAGTAAGAAAAAGAGTGTGAAGATCATAATTGAAAGTATCTAGAAGATAAATAAGATTTCTAAGAAAAGTGAATAAGAAAAGTAAGAAAAAGAGTGTGAAGATCATAATTGAAAGTATCTAGAAGATAAATAAGATTTCTAAGAAAAGTGAATAAGAAAAGTAAGAAAAAGAGTGTGAAGATCATAATTGAAAGTATCTAGAAGTTAAATAAGATTTCTAAGAAAAGTGAATAAGAAAAGTAAGAAAAAGAGTGTGAAGATCATAATTGAAAGTATCTAGAAGATAAATAAGATTTCTAAGAAAAGTGAATAAGAAAAGTAAGAAAAAGAGTGTGAAGATCATAATTGAAAGTATCTAGAAGATAAATAAGATTTCTAAGAAAAGTGAATAAGAAAAGTAAGAAAAAGAGTGTGAAGATCATAATTGAAAGTATCTAGAAGATAAATAAGATTTCTAAGAAAAGTGAATAAGAAAAGTAAGAAAAAGAGTGTGAAGATCATAATTGAAAGTATCTAGAAGATAAATAAGATTTCTAAGAAAAGTGAATAAGGAAAGTAAGAAAAAGAGTGTGAAGATCATAATTGAAAGTATCTAGAAGATAAATAAGATTTCTAAGAAAAGTGAATAAGAAAAGTAAGAAAAAGAGTGTGAAGATCATAATTGAAAGTATCTAGAAGATAAATAAGATTTCTAAGAAAAGTGAATAAGAAAAGTAAGAAAAAGAGTGTGAAGATCATAATTGAAAGTATCTAGAAGATAAATAAGATTTCTAAGAAAAGTGAATAAGAAAAGTAAGAAAAAGAGTGTGAAGATCATAATTGAAAGTATCTAGAAGATAAATAAGATTTCTAAGAAAAGTGAATAAGAAAAGTAAGAAAAAGAGTGTGAAGATCATAATTGAAAGTATCTAGAAGATAAATAAGATTTCTAAGAAAAGTGAATAAGAAAAGTAAGAAAAAGAGTGTGAAGATCATAATTGAAAGTATCTAGAAGATAAATAAGATTTCTAAGAAAAGTGAATATGAAAAGTAAGAAAAAGAGTGTGAAGATCATAATTGAAAGTATCTAGAAGATAAATAAGATTTCTAAGAAAAGTGAATAAGAAAAGTAAGAAAAAGAGTGTGAAGATCATAATTGAAAGTATCTAGAAGATAAATAAGATTTCTAAGAAAAGTGAATAAGGAAAGTAAGAAAAAGAGTGTGAAGATCATAATTGAAAGTATCTAGAAGTTTAATAAGATTTCTAAGAAAAGTGAATAAGAAAAGTAAGAAAAAGAGTGTGAAGATCATAATTGAAAGTATCTAGAAGATAAATAAGATTTCTAAGAAAAGTGAATAAGAAAAGTAAGAAAAAGAGTGTGAAGATCATAATTGAAAGTATCTAGAAGATAAATAAGATTTCTAAGAAAAGTGAATAAGAAAAGTAAGAAAAAGAGTGTGAAGATCATAATTGAAAGTATCTAGAAGATAAATAAGATTTCTAAGAAAAGTGAATAAGAAAAGTAAGAAAAAGAGTGTGAAGATCATAATTGAAAGTATCTAGAAGATAAATAAGATTTCTAAGAAAAGTGAATAAGAAAAGTAAGAAAAAGAGTGTGAAGATCATAATTGAAAGTATCTAGAAGATAAATAAGATTTCTAAGAAAAGTGAATAAGAAAAGTAAGAAAAAGAGTGTGAAGATCATAATTGAAAGTATCTAGAAGATAAATAAGATTTCTAAGAAAAGTGAATAAGAAAAGTAAGAAAAAGAGTGTGAAGATCATAATTGAAAGTATCTAGAAGATAAATAAGATTTCTAAGAAAAGTGAATAAGAAAAGTAAGAAAAAGAGTGTGAAGATCATAATTGAAAGTATCTAGAAGTTTAATAAGATTTCTAAGAAAAGTGAATAAGAAAAGTAAGAAAAAGAGTGTGAAGATCATAATTGAAAGTATCTAGAAGATAAATAAGATTTCTAAGAAAAGTGAATAAGAAAAGTAAGAAAAAGAGTGTGAAGATCATAATTGAAAGTATCTAGAAGATAAATAAGATTTCTAAGAAAAGTGAATAAGAAAAGTAAGAAAAAGAGTGTGAAGATCATAATTGAAAGTATCTAGAAGATAAATAAGATTTCTAAGAAAAGTGAATAAGAAAAGTAAGAAAAAGAGTGTGAAGATCATAATTGAAAGTATCTAGAAGATAAATAAGATTTCTAAGAAAAGTGAATAAGAAAAGTAAGAAAAAGAGTGTGAAGATCATAATTGAAAGTATCTAGAAGATAAATAAGATTTCTAAGAAAAGTGAATAAGAAAAGTAAGAAAAAGAGTGTGAAGATCATAATTGAAAGTATCTAGAAGATAAATAAGATTTCTAAGAAAAGTGAATAAGAAAAGTAAGAAAAAGAGTGTGAAGATCATAATTGAAAGTATCTAGAAGATAAATAAGATTTCTAAGAAAAGTGAATAAGAAAAGATAAAAAAAGAGTCTGAAGATAAATAAGTAATTGTATTAAATACTAGAAGTTAGATTTCTAAGAAAAGTGAATAAGGAAAGTAAGAAAAAGAGTGTGAAGATCATAATTGAAAGTATCTAGAAGTTAAATAAGATTTCTAAGAAAAGTGAATAAGAAAAGTAAGAAAAAGAGTGTGAAGATCATAATTGAAAGTATCTAGAAGATAAATAAGATTTCTAAGAAAAGTGAATAAGAAAAGTAAGAAAAAGAGTGTGAAGATCATAATTGAAAGTATCTAGAAGATAAATAAGATTTCTAAGAAAAGTGAATAAGAAAAGTAAGAAAAAGAGTGTGAAGATCATAATTGAAAGTATCTAGAAGATAAATAAGATTTCTAAGAAAAGTGAATAAGAAAAGTAAGAAAAAGAGTGTGAAGATCATAATTGAAAGTATCTAGAAGATAAATAAGATTTCTAAGAAAAGTGAATAAGAAAAGTAAGAAAAAGAGTGTGAAGATCATAATTGAAAGTATCTAGAAGATAAATAAGATTTCTAAGAAAAGTGAATAAGAAAAGATAAAAAAAGAGTCTGAAGATAAATAAGTAATTGTATTAAATACTAGAAGTTAGATTTCTAAGAAAAGTGAATAAGGAAAGTAAGAAAAAGAGTGTGAAGATCATAATTGAAAGTATCTAGAAGTTAAATAAGATTTCTAAGAAAAGTGAATAAGAAAAGTAAGAAAAAGAGTGTGAAGATCATAATTGAAAGTATCTAGAAGATAAATAAGATTTCTAAGAAAAGTGAATAAGAAAAGTAAGAAAAAGAGTGTGAAGATCATAATTGAAAGTATCTAGAAGATAAATAAGATTTCTAAGAAAAGTGAATAAGAAAAGTAAGAAAAAGAGTGTGAAGATCATAATTGAAAGTATCTAGAAGATAAATAAGATTTCTAAGAAAAGTGAATAAGAAAAGTAAGAAAAAGAGTGTGAAGATCATAATTGAAAGTATCTAGAAGTTAAATAAGATTTCTAAGAAAAGTGAATAAGAAAAGTAAGAAAAAGAGTGTGAAGATCATAATTGAAAGTATCTAGAAGATAAATAAGATTTCTAAGAAAAGTGAATAAGAAAAGTAAGAAAAAGAGTGTGAAGATCATAATTGAAAGTATCTAGAAGATAAATAAGATTTCTAAGAAAAGTGAATAAGAAAAGTAAGAAAAAGAGTGTGAAGATCATAATTGAAAGTATCTAGAAGATAAATAAGATTTCTAAGAAAAGTGAATAAGAAAAGTAAGAAAAAGAGTGTGAAGATCATAATTAAAGTATCTAGAAGATAAATAAGATTTCTAAGAAAAGTGAATAAGAAAAGTAAGAAAAAGAGTGTGAAGATCATAATTGAAAGTATCTAGAAGATAAATAAGATTTCTAAGAAAAGTGAATAAGAAAAGTAAGAAAAAGAGTGTGAAGATAAATAAGTAATTGTATTAAATACTAGAAGTTAGATTTCTAAGAAAAGTGAATAAGAAAAGTAAGAAAAAGAGTGTAAAGATCATAATTGAAAGTATCTAGAAGATAAATAAGATTTCTAAGAAAAGTGAATAAGAAAAGTAAGAAAAAGAGTGTGAAGATCATAATTGAAAGTATCTAGAAGATAAATAAGATTTCTAAGAAAAGTGAATAAGAAAAGTAAGAAAAAGAGTGTGAAGATCATAATTGAAAGTATCTAGAAGATAAATAAGATTTCTAAGAAAAGTGAATAAGAAAAGATAAAAAAAGAGTCTGAAGATAAATAAGTAATTGTATTAAATACTAGAAGTTAGATTTCTAAGAAAAGTGAATAAGAAAAGTAAGAAAAAGAGTGTGAAGATCATAATTGAAAGTATCTAGAAGATAAATAAGATTTCTAAGAAAAGTGAATAAGAAAAGTAAGAAAAAGAGTGTGAAGATCATAATTGAAAGTATCTAGAAGATAAATAAGATTTCTAAGAAAAGTGAATAAGAAAAGTAAGAAAAAGAGTGTGAAGATCATAATTGAAAGTATCTAGAAGATAAATAAGATTTCTAAGAAAAGTGAATAAGAAAAGTAAGAAAAAGAGTGTGAAGATCATAATTGAAAGTATCTAGAAGATAAATAAGATTTCTAAGAAAAGTGAATAAGAAAAGATAAAAAAAGAGTCTGAAGATAAATAAGTAATTGTATTAAATACTAGAAGTTAGATTTCTAAGAAAAGTGAATAAGAAAAGTAAGAAAAAGAGTGTGAAGATCATAATTGAAAGTATCTAGAAGATAAATAAGATTTCTAAGAAAAGTGAATAAGAAAAATAAGAAAAAGAGTGTGAAGATCATAATTGAAAGTATCTAGAAGATAAATAAGATTTCTAAGAAAAGTGAATAAGAAAAGTAAGAAAAAGAGTGTGAAGATAAATAAGTAATTGTATTAAATACTAGAAGTTAGATTTCTAAGAAAAGTGAATAAGGAAAGATAGAAAAAGAGTGTGAAGATCATAATTGAAAGTATCTAGAAGATAAATAAGATTTCTAAGAAAAGTAAATAAGAAAAATAAGAAAAAGAGTGTGAAGATCATAATTAAAGTATCTAGAAGATAAATAAGATTTCTAAGAAAAGTGAATAAGGAAAGATAGAAAAAGAGTGTGAAGATCATAATTGAAAGTATCTAGAAGATAAATAAGATTTCTAAGAAAAGTGAATAAGAAAAGTAAGAAAAAGAGTGTGAAGATCATAATTGAAAGTATCTAGAAGATAAATAAGATTTCTAAGAAAAGTGAATAAGAAAAGTAAGAAAAAGAGTGTGAAGATCATAATTGAAAGTATCTAGAAGTTAAATAAGATTTCTAAGAAAAGTGAATAAGAAAAGTAAGAAAAAGAGTGTGAAGATCATAATTGAAAGTATCTAGAAGATAAATAAGATTTCTAAGAAAAGTGAATAAGAAAAGTAAGAAAAAGAGTGTGAAGATCATAATTGAAAGTATCTAGAAGATAAATAAGATTTCTAAGAAAAGTGAATAAGAAAAGTAAGAAAAAGAGTGTGAAGATCATAATTGAAAGTATCTAGAAGATAAATAAGATTTCTAAGAAAAGTGAATAAGAAAAGTAAGAAAAAGAGTGTGAAGATCATAATTGAAAGTATCTAGAAGTTTAATAAGATTTCTAAGAAAAGTGAATAAGAAAAGTAAGAAAAAGAGTGTGAAGATCATAATTGAAAGTATCTAGAAGATAAATAAGATTTCTAAGAAAAGTGAATAAGAAAAGTAAGAAAAAGAGTGTGAAGATCATAATTGAAAGTATCTAGAAGATAAATAAGATTTCTAAGAAAAGTGAATAAGGAAAGATAGAAAAAGAGTGTGAAGATCATAATTGAAAGTATCTAGAAGATAAATAAGATTTCTAAGAAAAGTGAATAAGAAAAGTAAGAAAAAGAGTGTGAAGATCATAATTAAAGTATCTAGAAGATAAATAAGATTTCTAAGAAAAGTGAATAAGAAAAGTAAGAAAAAGAGTGTGAAGATCATAATTGAAAGTATCTAGAAGATAAATAAGATTTCTAAGAAAAGTGAATAAGAAAAGTAAGAAAAAGAGTGTGAAGATCATAATTGAAAGTATCTAGAAGTTTAATAAGATTTCTAAGAAAAGTGAATAAGAAAAGTAAGAAAAAGAGTGTAAAGATCATAATTGAAAGTATCTAGAAGATAAATAAGATTTCTAAGAAAAGTGAATAAGAAAAGTAAGAAAAAGAGTGTGAAGATCATAATTGAAAGTATCTAGAAGATAAATAAGATTTCTAAGAAAAGTGAATAAGAAAAGTAAGAAAAAGAGTGTGAAGATCATAATTGAAAGTATCTAGAAGATAAATAAGATTTCTAAGAAAAGTGAATAAGAAAAGTAAGAAAAAGAGTGTGAAGATCATAATTGAAAGTATCTAGAAGATAAATAAGATTTCTAAGAAAAGTGAATAAGAAAAGTAAGAAAAAGAGTGTGAAGATCATAATTGAAAGTATCTAGAAGTTTAATAAGATTTCTAAGAAAAGTGAATAAGAAAAGTAAGAAAAAGAGTGTAAAGATCATAATTGAAAGTATCTAGAAGATAAATAAGATTTCTAAGAAAAGTGAATAAGAAAAGTAAGAAAAAGAGTGTGAAGATCATAATTGAAAGTATCTAGAAGATAAATAAGATTTCTAAGAAAAGTAAATAAGAAAAGTAAGAAAAAGAGTGTAAAGATCATAATTGAAAGTATCTAGAAGATAAATAAGATTTCTAAGAAAAGTGAATAAGAAAAGTAAGAAAAAGAGTGTGAAGATCATAATTGAAAGTATCTAGAAGTTTAATAAGATTTCTAAGAAAAGTGAATAAGAAAAGTAAGAAAAAGAGTGTGAAGATCATAATTGAAAGTATCTAGAAGATAAATAAGATTTCTAAGAAAAGTGAATAAGAAAAGTAAGAAAAAGAGTGTGAAGATCATAATTAAAGTATCTAGAAGATAAATAAGATTTCTAAGAAAAGTGAATAAGGAAAGATAGAAAAAGAGTGTGAAGATCATAATTGAAAGTATCTAGAAGATAAAAAAGATTTCTAAGAAAAGTGAATAAGAAAAGTAAGAAAAAGAGTGTGAAGATCATAATTGAAAGTATCTAGAAGTTTAATAAGATTTCTAAGAAAAGTGAATAAGGAAAGATAGAAAAAGAGTGTGAAGATCATAATTGAAAGTATCTAGAAGATAAATAAGATTTCTAAGAAAAGTGAATAAGAAAAGTAAGAAAAAGAGTGTGAAGATCATAATTGAAAGTATCTAGAAGATAAATAAGATTTCTAAGAAAAGTGAATAAGAAAAGTAAGAAAAAGAGTGTGAAGATCATAATTGAAAGTATCTAGAAGTTAAATAAGATTTCTAAGAAAAGTGAATAAGAAAAGTAAGAAAAAGAGTGTGAAGATCATAATTGAAAGTATCTAGAAGATAAATAAGATTTCTAAGAAAAGTGAATAAGAAAAGTAAGAAAAAGAGTGTGAAGATCATAATTGAAAGTATCTAGAAGTTTAATAAGATTTCTAAGAAAAGTGAATAAGGAAAGTAAGAAAAAGAGTGTGAAGATCATAATTGAAAGTATCTAGAAGTTAAATAAGATTTCTAAGAAAAGTGAATAAGAAAAGTAAGAAAAAGAGTGTGAAGATCATAATTGAAAGTATCTAGAAGATAAATAAGATTTCTAAGAAAAGTGAATAAGAAAAGTAAGAAAAAGAGTGTGAAGATCATAATTGAAAGTATCTAGAAGATAAAAAAGATTTCTAAGAAAAGTGAATAAGAAAAGTAAGAAAAAGAGTGTGAAGATCATAATTGAAAGTATCTAGAAGTTTAATAAGATTTCTAAGAAAAGTGAATAAGAAAAGTAAGAAAAAGAGTGTGAAGATCATAATTGAAAGTATCTAGAAGATAAATAAGATTTCTAAGAAAAGTGAATAAGGAAAGATAGAAAAAGAGTGTGAAGATCATAATTGAAAGTATCTAGAAGATAAAAAAAATTTCTAAGAAAAGTGAATAAGAAAAGTAAGAAAAAGAGTGTGAAGATCATAATTGAAAGTATCTAGAAGATAAAAAAGATTTCTAAGAAAAGTGAATAAGAAAAGTAAGAAAAAGAGTGTGAAGATCATAATTGAAAGTATCTAGAAGATAAATAAGATTTCTAAGAAAAGTGAATAAGAAAAGTAAGAAAAAGAGTGTGAAGATCATAATTGAAAGTATCTAGAAGTTTAATAAGATTTCTAAGAAAAGTGAATAAGGAAAGTAAGAAAAAGAGTGTGAAGATCATAATTGAAAGTATCTAGAAGATAAATAAGATTTCTAAGAAAAGTGAATAAGAAAAGTAAGAAAAAGAGTGTGAAGATCATAATTGAAAGTATCTAGAAGATAAATAAGATTTCTAAGAAAAGTGAATAAGAAAAGTAAGAAAAAGAGTGTGAAGATCATAATTGAAAGTATCTAGAAGATAAATAAGATTTCTAAGAAAAGTGAATAAGAAAAGTAAGAAAAAGAGTGTGAAGATCATAATTGAAAGTATCTAGAAGATAAAAAAAATTTCTAAGAAAAGTGAATAAGAAAAGTAAGAAAAAGAGTGTGAAGATCATAATTGAAAGTATCTAGAAGTTTAATAAGATTTCTAAGAAAAGTGAATAAGAAAAGTAAGAAAAAGAGTGTGAAGATCATAATTGAAAGTATCTAGAAGATAAATAAGATTTCTAAGAAAAGTGAATAAGAAAAGTAAGAAAAAGAGTGTGAAGATCATAATTAAAGTATCTAGAAGATAAATAAGATTTCTAAGAAAAGTGAATAAGGAAAGATAGAAAAAGAGTGTGAAGATCATAATTGAAAGTATCTAGAAGATAAAAAAGATTTCTAAGAAAAGTGAATAAGAAAAGTAAGAAAAAGAGTGTGAAGATCATAATTGAAAGTATCTAGAAGTTTAATAAGATTTCTAAGAAAAGTGAATAAGAAAAGTAAGAAAAAGAGTGTGAAGATCATAATTGAAAGTATCTAGAAGATAAATAAGATTTCTAAGAAAAGTGAATAAGAAAAGTAAGAAAAAGAGTGTGAAGATCATAATTGAAAGTATCTAGAAGATAAATAAGATTTCTAAGAAAAGTGAATAAGAAAAGTAAGAAAAAGAGTGTGAAGATCATAATTGAAAGTATCTAGAAGTTAAATAAGATTTCTAAGAAAAGTGAATAAGAAAAGTAAGAAAAAGAGTGTGAAGATCATAATTGAAAGTATCTAGAAGATAAATAAGATTTCTAAGAAAAGTGAATAAGAAAAGTAAGAAAAAGAGTGTGAAGATCATAATTGAAAGTATCTAGAAGATAAATAAGATTTCTAAGAAAAGTGAATAAGAAAAGTAAGAAAAAGAGTGTGAAGATCATAATTGAAAGTATCTAGAAGATAAATAAGATTTCTAAGAAAAGTGAATAAGAAAAGTAAGAAAAAGAGTGTGAAGATCATAATTGAAAGTATCTAGAAGATAAATAAGATTTCTAAGAAAAGTGAATAAGGAAAGTAAGAAAAAGAGTGTGAAGATCATAATTGAAAGTATCTAGAAGATAAATAAGATTTCTAAGAAAAGTGAATAAGAAAAGTAAGAAAAAGAGTGTGAAGATCATAATTGAAAGTATCTAGAAGATAAATAAGATTTCTAAGAAAAGTGAATAAGAAAAGTAAGAAAAAGAGTGTGAAGATCATAATTGAAAGTATCTAGAAGATAAATAAGATTTCTAAGAAAAGTGAATAAGAAAAGTAAGAAAAAGAGTGTGAAGATCATAATTGAAAGTATCTAGAAGATAAATAAGATTTCTAAGAAAAGTGAATAAGAAAAGTAAGAAAAAGAGTGTGAAGATCATAATTGAAAGTATCTAGAAGATAAATAAGATTTCTAAGAAAAGTGAATAAGAAAAGTAAGAAAAAGAGTGTGAAGATCATAATTGAAAGTATCTAGAAGATAAATAAGATTTCTAAGAAAAGTGAATATGAAAAGTAAGAAAAAGAGTGTGAAGATCATAATTGAAAGTATCTAGAAGATAAATAAGATTTCTAAGAAAAGTGAATAAGAAAAGTAAGAAAAAGAGTGTGAAGATCATAATTGAAAGTATCTAGAAGATAAATAAGATTTCTAAGAAAAGTGAATAAGGAAAGTAAGAAAAAGAGTGTGAAGATCATAATTGAAAGTATCTAGAAGTTTAATAAGATTTCTAAGAAAAGTGAATAAGAAAAGTAAGAAAAAGAGTGTGAAGATCATAATTGAAAGTATCTAGAAGATAAATAAGATTTCTAAGAAAAGTGAATAAGAAAAGTAAGAAAAAGAGTGTGAAGATCATAATTGAAAGTATCTAGAAGATAAATAAGATTTCTAAGAAAAGTGAATAAGAAAAGTAAGAAAAAGAGTGTGAAGATCATAATTGAAAGTATCTAGAAGATAAATAAGATTTCTAAGAAAAGTGAATAAGAAAAGTAAGAAAAAGAGTGTGAAGATCATAATTGAAAGTATCTAGAAGATAAATAAGATTTCTAAGAAAAGTGAATAAGAAAAGTAAGAAAAAGAGTGTGAAGATCATAATTGAAAGTATCTAGAAGATAAATAAGATTTCTAAGAAAAGTGAATAAGAAAAGTAAGAAAAAGAGTGTGAAGATCATAATTGAAAGTATCTAGAAGATAAATAAGATTTCTAAGAAAAGTGAATAAGAAAAGTAAGAAAAAGAGTGTGAAGATCATAATTGAAAGTATCTAGAAGATAAATAAGATTTCTAAGAAAAGTGAATAAGAAAAGTAAGAAAAAGAGTGTGAAGATCATAATTGAAAGTATCTAGAAGTTTAATAAGATTTCTAAGAAAAGTGAATAAGAAAAGTAAGAAAAAGAGTGTGAAGATCATAATTGAAAGTATCTAGAAGATAAATAAGATTTCTAAGAAAAGTGAATAAGAAAAGTAAGAAAAAGAGTGTGAAGATCATAATTGAAAGTATCTAGAAGATAAATAAGATTTCTAAGAAAAGTGAATAAGAAAAGTAAGAAAAAGAGTGTGAAGATCATAATTGAAAGTATCTAGAAGATAAATAAGATTTCTAAGAAAAGTGAATAAGAAAAGTAAGAAAAAGAGTGTGAAGATCATAATTGAAAGTATCTAGAAGATAAATAAGATTTCTAAGAAAAGTGAATAAGAAAAGTAAGAAAAAGAGTGTGAAGATCATAATTGAAAGTATCTAGAAGATAAATAAGATTTCTAAGAAAAGTGAATAAGAAAAGTAAGAAAAAGAGTGTGAAGATCATAATTGAAAGTATCTAGAAGATAAATAAGATTTCTAAGAAAAGTGAATA
This sequence comes from Loxodes magnus, assembly GCA_946699065.1. Taxonomy (NCBI): domain Eukaryota; phylum Ciliophora; class Karyorelictea; order Loxodida; family Loxodidae; genus Loxodes; species Loxodes magnus. The sequence goes on from CAMPDV010004596.1 coordinate 17,069, forward strand.
AGAAAAGTAAGAAAAAGAGTGTGAAGATCATAATTGAAAGTATCTAGAAGATAAATAAGATTTCTAAGAAAAGTGAATAAGAAAAGATAAAAAAAGAGTCTGAAGATAAATAAGTAATTGTATTAAATACTAGAAGTTAGATTTCTAAGAAAAGTGAATAAGGAAAGTAAGAAAAAGAGTGTGAAGATCATAATTGAAAGTATCTAGAAGTTAAATAAGATTTCTAAGAAAAGTGAATAAGAAAAGTAAGAAAAAGAGTGTGAAGATCATAATTGAAAGTATCTAGAAGATAAATAAGATTTCTAAGAAAAGTGAATAAGAAAAGATAAAAAAAGAGTCTGAAGATAAATAAGTAATTGTATTAAATACTAGAAGTTAGATTTCTAAGAAAAGTGAATAAGAAAAGTAAGAAAAAGAGTGTGAAGATCATAATTGAAAGTATCTAGAAGATAAATAAGATTTCTAAGAAAAGTGAATAAGAAAAGTAAGAAAAAGAGTGTGAAGATCATAATTGAAAGTATCTAGAAGTTAAATAAGATTTCTAAGAAAAGTGAATAAGAAAAGTAAGAAAAAGAGTGTGAAGATCATAATTGAAAGTATCTAGAAGATAAATAAGATTTCTAAGAAAAGTGAATAAGAAAAGTAAGAAAAAGAGTGTGAAGATCATAATTGAAAGTATCTAGAAGATAAATAAGATTTCTAAGAAAAGTGAATAAGAAAAGTAAGAAAAAGAGTGTGAAGATCATAATTGAAAGTATCTAGAAGATAAATAAGATTTCTAAGAAAAGTGAATAAGAAAAGTAAGAAAAAGAGTGTGAAGATCATAATTAAAGTATCTAGAAGATAAATAAGATTTCTAAGAAAAGTGAATAAGAAAAGTAAGAAAAAGAGTGTGAAGATCATAATTGAAAGTATCTAGAAGATAAATAAGATTTCTAAGAAAAGTGAATAAGAAAAGTAAGAAAAAGAGTGTGAAGATAAATAAGTAATTGTATTAAATACTAGAAGTTAGATTTCTAAGAAAAGTGAATAAGAAAAGTAAGAAAAAGAGTGTAAAGATCATAATTGAAAGTATCTAGAAGATAAATAAGATTTCTAAGAAAAGTGAATAAGAAAAGTAAGAAAAAGAGTGTGAAGATCATAATTGAAAGTATCTAGAAGATAAATAAGATTTCTAAGAAAAGTGAATAAGAAAAGTAAGAAAAAGAGTGTGAAGATCATAATTGAAAGTATCTAGAAGATAAATAAGATTTCTAAGAAAAGTGAATAAGAAAAGATAAAAAAAGAGTCTGAAGATAAATAAGTAATTGTATTAAATACTAGAAGTTAGATTTCTAAGAAAAGTGAATAAGAAAAGTAAGAAAAAGAGTGTGAAGATCATAATTGAAAGTATCTAGAAGATAAATAAGATTTCTAAGAAAAGTGAATAAGAAAAGTAAGAAAAAGAGTGTGAAGATCATAATTGAAAGTATCTAGAAGATAAATAAGATTTCTAAGAAAAGTGAATAAGAAAAGTAAGAAAAAGAGTGTGAAGATCATAATTGAAAGTATCTAGAAGATAAATAAGATTTCTAAGAAAAGTGAATAAGAAAAGTAAGAAAAAGAGTGTGAAGATCATAATTGAAAGTATCTAGAAGATAAATAAGATTTCTAAGAAAAGTGAATAAGAAAAGATAAAAAAAGAGTCTGAAGATAAATAAGTAATTGTATTAAATACTAGAAGTTAGATTTCTAAGAAAAGTGAATAAGAAAAGTAAGAAAAAGAGTGTGAAGATCATAATTGAAAGTATCTAGAAGATAAATAAGATTTCTAAGAAAAGTGAATAAGAAAAATAAGAAAAAGAGTGTGAAGATCATAATTGAAAGTATCTAGAAGATAAATAAGATTTCTAAGAAAAGTGAATAAGAAAAGTAAGAAAAAGAGTGTGAAGATAAATAAGTAATTGTATTAAATACTAGAAGTTAGATTTCTAAGAAAAGTGAATAAGGAAAGATAGAAAAAGAGTGTGAAGATCATAATTGAAAGTATCTAGAAGATAAATAAGATTTCTAAGAAAAGTAAATAAGAAAAATAAGAAAAAGAGTGTGAAGATCATAATTAAAGTATCTAGAAGATAAATAAGATTTCTAAGAAAAGTGAATAAGGAAAGATAGAAAAAGAGTGTGAAGATCATAATTGAAAGTATCTAGAAGATAAATAAGATTTCTAAGAAAAGTGAATAAGAAAAGTAAGAAAAAGAGTGTGAAGATCATAATTGAAAGTATCTAGAAGATAAATAAGATTTCTAAGAAAAGTGAATAAGAAAAGTAAGAAAAAGAGTGTGAAGATCATAATTGAAAGTATCTAGAAGTTAAATAAGATTTCTAAGAAAAGTGAATAAGAAAAGTAAGAAAAAGAGTGTGAAGATCATAATTGAAAGTATCTAGAAGATAAATAAGATTTCTAAGAAAAGTGAATAAGAAAAGTAAGAAAAAGAGTGTGAAGATCATAATTGAAAGTATCTAGAAGATAAATAAGATTTCTAAGAAAAGTGAATAAGAAAAGTAAGAAAAAGAGTGTGAAGATCATAATTGAAAGTATCTAGAAGATAAATAAGATTTCTAAGAAAAGTGAATAAGAAAAGTAAGAAAAAGAGTGTGAAGATCATAATTGAAAGTATCTAGAAGTTTAATAAGATTTCTAAGAAAAGTGAATAAGAAAAGTAAGAAAAAGAGTGTGAAGATCATAATTGAAAGTATCTAGAAGATAAATAAGATTTCTAAGAAAAGTGAATAAGAAAAGTAAGAAAAAGAGTGTGAAGATCATAATTGAAAGTATCTAGAAGATAAATAAGATTTCTAAGAAAAGTGAATAAGGAAAGATAGAAAAAGAGTGTGAAGATCATAATTGAAAGTATCTAGAAGATAAATAAGATTTCTAAGAAAAGTGAATAAGAAAAGTAAGAAAAAGAGTGTGAAGATCATAATTAAAGTATCTAGAAGATAAATAAGATTTCTAAGAAAAGTGAATAAGAAAAGTAAGAAAAAGAGTGTGAAGATCATAATTGAAAGTATCTAGAAGATAAATAAGATTTCTAAGAAAAGTGAATAAGAAAAGTAAGAAAAAGAGTGTGAAGATCATAATTGAAAGTATCTAGAAGTTTAATAAGATTTCTAAGAAAAGTGAATAAGAAAAGTAAGAAAAAGAGTGTAAAGATCATAATTGAAAGTATCTAGAAGATAAATAAGATTTCTAAGAAAAGTGAATAAGAAAAGTAAGAAAAAGAGTGTGAAGATCATAATTGAAAGTATCTAGAAGATAAATAAGATTTCTAAGAAAAGTGAATAAGAAAAGTAAGAAAAAGAGTGTGAAGATCATAATTGAAAGTATCTAGAAGATAAATAAGATTTCTAAGAAAAGTGAATAAGAAAAGTAAGAAAAAGAGTGTGAAGATCATAATTGAAAGTATCTAGAAGATAAATAAGATTTCTAAGAAAAGTGAATAAGAAAAGTAAGAAAAAGAGTGTGAAGATCATAATTGAAAGTATCTAGAAGTTTAATAAGATTTCTAAGAAAAGTGAATAAGAAAAGTAAGAAAAAGAGTGTAAAGATCATAATTGAAAGTATCTAGAAGATAAATAAGATTTCTAAGAAAAGTGAATAAGAAAAGTAAGAAAAAGAGTGTGAAGATCATAATTGAAAGTATCTAGAAGATAAATAAGATTTCTAAGAAAAGTAAATAAGAAAAGTAAGAAAAAGAGTGTGAAGATCATAATTGAAAGTATCTAGAAGTTAAATAAGATTTCTAAGAAAAGTGAATAAGAAAAGTAAGAAAAAGAGTGTGAAGATCATAATTGAAAGTATCTAGAAGATAAATAAGATTTCTAAGAAAAGTGAATAAGAAAAGTAAGAAAAAGAGTGTGAAGATCATAATTGAAAGTATCTAGAAGATAAATAAGATTTCTAAGAAAAGTGAATAAGAAAAGTAAGAAAAAGAGTGTGAAGATCATAATTGAAAGTATCTAGAAGTTAAATGAGATTTCTAAGAAAAGTGAATAAGAAAAGTAAGAAAAAGAGTGTGAAGATCATAATTGAAAGTATCTAGAAGATAAATAAGATTTCTAAGAAAAGTGAATAAGAAAAGTAAGAAAAAGAGTGTGAAGATCATAATTGAAAGTATCTAGAAGATAAATAAGATTTCTAAGAAAAGTGAATAAGAAAAATAAGAAAAAGAGTGTGAAGATCATAATTGAAAGTATCTAGAAGATAAATAAGATTTCTAAGAAAAGTGAATAAGAAAAGTAAGAAAAAGAGTGTGAAGATAAATAAGTAATTGTATTAAATACTAGAAGTTAGATTTCTAAGAAAAGTGAATAAGGAAAGATAGAAAAAGAGTGTGAAGATCATAATTGAAAGTATCTAGAAGATAAATAAGCCTTCTAAGAAAAGTAAATAAGAAAAATAAGAAAAAGAGTGTGAAGATCATAATTAAAGTATCTAGAAGATAAATAAGATTTCTAAGAAAAGTGAATAAGGAAAGATAGAAAAAGAGTGTGAAGATCATAATTGAAAGTATCTAGAAGATAAATAAGATTTCTAAGAAAAGTGAATAAGAAAAGTAAGAAAAAGAGTGTGAAGATCATAATTGAAAGTATCTAGAAGATAAATAAGATTTCTAAGAAAAGTGAATAAGAAAAGTAAGAAAAAGAGTGTGAAGATCATAATTGAAAGTATCTAGAAGTTTAATAAGATTTCTAAGAAAAGTGAAAAAGGAAAGTAAGAAAAAGAGTGTGAAGATCATAATTGAAAGTATCTAGAAGATAAATAAGATTTCTAAGAAAAGTGAATAAGAAAAGTAAGAAAAAGAGTGTGAAGATCATAATTGAAAGTATCTAGAAGATAAATAAGATTTCTAAGAAAAGTGAATAAGAAAAGTAAGAAAAAGAGTGTGAAGATCATAATTGAAAGTATCTAGAAGATAAATAAGATTTCTAAGAAAAGTGAATAAGAAAAGTAAGAAAAAGAGTGTGAAGATCATAATTGAAAGTATCTAGAAGTTTAATAAGATTTCTAAGAAAAGTGAATAAGAAAAGTAAGAAAAAGAGTGTGAAGATCATAATTGAAAGTATCTAGAAGATAAATAAGATTTCTAAGAAAAGTGAATAAGAAAAGTAAGAAAAAGAGTGTGAAGATCATAATTAAAGTATCTAGAAGATAAATAAGATTTCTAAGAAAAGTGAATAAGAAAAGTAAGAAAAAGAGTGTGAAGATCATAATTGAAAGTATCTAGAAGATAAATAAGATTTCTAAGAAAAGTGAATAAGAAAAGTAAGAAAAAGAGTGTGAAGATCATAATTGAAAGTATCTAGAAGTTTAATAAGATTTCTAAGAAAAGTGAATAAGGAAAGTAAGAAAAAGAGTGTGAAGATCATAATTGAAAGTATCTAGAAGATAAATAAGATTTCTAAGAAAAGTGAATAAGAAAAGTAAGAAAAAGAGTGTGAAGATCATAATTGAAAGTATCTAGAAGATAAATAAGATTTCTAAGAAAAGTGAATAAGAAAAGTAAGAAAAAGAGTGTGAAGATCATAATTGAAAGTATCTAGAAGATAAATAAGATTTCTAAGAAAAGTGAATAAGGAAAGATAGAAAAAGAGTGTGAAGATCATAATTGAAAGTATCTAGAAGATAAATAAGATTTCTAAGAAAAGTGAATAAGAAAAGTAAGAAAAAGAGTGTGAAGATCATAATTGAAAGTATCTAGAAGATAAATAAGATTTCTAAGAAAAGTGAATAAGAAAAGTAAGAAAAAGAGTGTGAAGATCATAATTGAAAGTATCTAGAAGATAAATAAGATTTCTAAGAAAAGTGAATAAGAAAAGTAAGAAAAAGAGTGTGAAGATCATAATTGAAAGTATCTAGAAGATAAATAAGATTTCTAAGAAAAGTGAATAAGAAAAGTAAGAAAAAGAGTGTGAAGATCATAATTGAAAGTATCTAGAAGATAAATAAGATTTCTAAGAAAAGTGAATAAGAAAAGTAAGAAAAAGAGTGTGAAGATCATAATTGAAAGTATCTAGAAGATAAATAAGATTTCTAAGAAAAGTGAATAAGAAAAGTAAGAAAAAGAGTGTAAAGATCATAATTGAAAGTATCTAGAAGATAAATAAGATTTCTAAGAAAAGTGAATAAGGAAAGTAAGAAAAAGAGTGTGAAGATCATAATTGAAAGTATCTAGAAGATAAATAAGATTTCTAAGAAAAGTGAATAAGAAAAGTAAGAAAAAGAGTGTGAAGATCATAATTGAAAGTATCTAGAAGATAAATAAGATTTCTAAGAAAAGTGAATAAGAAAAGTAAGAAAAAGAGTGTGAAGATCATAATTGAAAGTATCTAGAAGATAAATAAGATTTCTAAGAAAAGTGAATAAGAAAAGTAAGAAAAAGAGTGTGAAGATCATAATTGAAAGTATCTAGAAGTTTAATAAGATTTCTAAGAAAAGTGAATAAGGAAAGTAAGAAAAAGAGTGTGAAGATCATAATTGAAAGTATCTAGAAGATAAATAAGATTTCTAAGAAAAGTGAATAAGAAAAGTAAGAAAAAGAGTGTGAAGATCATAATTGAAAGTATCTAGAAGATAAATAAGATTTCTAAGAAAAGTGAATAAGAAAAGTAAGAAAAAGAGTGTGAAGATCATAATTGAAAGTATCTAGAAGATAAATAAGATTTCTAAGAAAAGTGAATAAGAAAAGATAAAAAAAGAGTCTGAAGATAAATAAGTAATTGTATTAAATACTAGAAGTTAGATTTCTAAGAAAAGTGAATAAGAAAAGTAAGAAAAAGAGTGTGAAGATCATAATTGAAAGTATCTAGAAGTTAAATAAGATTTCTAAGAAAAGTGAATAAGAAAAGTAAGAAAAAGAGTGTGAAGATCATAATTGAAAGTATCTAGAAGTTTAATAAGATTTCTAAGAAAAGTGAATAAGAAAAGTAAGAAAAAGAGTGTGAAGATCATAATTGAAAGTATCTAGAAGATAAATAAGATTTCTAAGAAAAGTGAATAAGAAAAGTAAGAAAAAGAGTGTGAAGATCATAATTGAAAGTATCTAGAAGATAAATAAGATTTCTAAGAAAAGTGAATAAGAAAAGTAAGAAAAAGAGTGTGAAGATCATAATTGAAAGTATCTAGAAGATAAATAAGATTTCTAAGAAAAGTGAATAAGAAAAGTAAGAAAAAGAGTGTGAAGATCATAATTGAAAGTATCTAGAAGATAAATAAGATTTCTAAGAAAAGTAAATAAGAAAAATAAGAAAAAGAGTGTGAAGATCATAATTGAAAGTATCTAGAAGATAAATAAGATTTCTAAGAAAAGTGAATAAGAAAAGTAAGAAAAAGAGTGTGAAGATCATAATTGAAAGTATCTAGAAGTTAAATAAGATTTCTAAGAAAAGTGAATAAGAAAAGTAAGAAAAAGAGTGTGAAGATCATAATTGAAAGTATCTAGAAGATAAAAAAGATTTCTAAGAAAAGTGAATAAGAAAAGTAAGAAAAAGAGTGTAAAGATCATAATTGAAAGTATCTAGAAGTTTAATAAGATTTCTAAGAAAAGTGAATAAGAAAAGTAAGAAAAAGAGTGTGAAGATCATAATTGAAAGTATCTAGAAGATAAATAAGATTTCTAAGAAAAGTGAATAAGAAAAGTAAGAAAAAGAGTGTGAAGATCATAATTAAAGTATCTAGAAGATAAATAAGATTTCTAAGAAAAGTGAATAAGAAAAGTAAGAAAAAGAGTGTGAAGATCATAATTAAAGTATCTAGAAGATAAATAAGATTTCTAAGAAAAGTGAATAAGAAAAGTAAGAAAAAGAGTGTGAAGATCATAATTGAAAGTATCTAGAAGATAAAAAAGATTTCTAAGAAAAGTGAATAAGAAAAGTAAGAAAAAGAGTGTGAAGATCATAATTGAAAGTATCTAGAAGTTTAATAAGATTTCTAAGAAAAGTGAATAAGAAAAGTAAGAAAAAGAGTGTAAAGATCATAATTGAAAGTATCTAGAAGATAAATAAGATTTCTAAGAAAAGTGAATAAGAAAAGATAAAAAAAGAGTCTGAAGATAAATAAGTAATTGTATTAAATACTAGAAGTTAGATTTCTAAGAAAAGTGAATAAGAAAAGTAAGAAAAAGAGTGTGAAGATCATAATTGAAAGTATCTAGAAGTTTAATAAGATTTCTAAGAAAAGTGAATAAGGAAAGTAAGAAAAAGAGTGTGAAGATCATAATTGAAAGTATCTAGAAGATAAATAAGATTTCTAAGAAAAGTGAATAAGAAAAGTAAGAAAAAGAGTGTGAAGATCATAATTGAAAGTATCTAGAAGATAAATAAGATTTCTAAGAAAAGTGAATAAGAAAAGTAAGAAAAAGAGTGTGAAGATCATAGATGAAAGTATCTAGAAGTTAAATAAGATTTCTAAGAAAAGTGAATAAGAAAAGTAAGAAAAAGAGTGTGAAGATCATAATTGAAAGTATCTAGAAGATAAATAAGATTTCTAAGAAAAGTGAATAAGAAAAGTAAGAAAAAGAGTGTGAAGATCATAATTGAAAGTATCTAGAAGATAAATAAGATTTCTAAGAAAAGTGAATAAGAAAAGTAAGAAAAAGAGTGTGAAGATCATAATTGAAAGTATCTAGAAGATAAATAAGATTTCTAAGAAAAGTGAATAAGAAAAGTAAGAAAAAGAGTGTGAAAATCATAATTGAAAGTATCTAGAAGATAAATAAGATTTCTAAGAAAAGTAAATAAGAAAAATAAGAAAAAGAGTGTGAAGATCATAATTGAAAGTATCTAGAAGTTTAATAAGATTTCTAAGAAAAGTGAATAAGAAAAGTAAGAAAAAGAGTGTGAAGATCATAATTGAAAGTATCTAGAAGATAAATAAGATTTCTAAGAAAAGTGAATAAGAAAAGTAAGAAAAAGAGTGTGAAGATCATAATTGAAAGTATCTAGAAGATAAATAAGATTTCTAAGAAAAGTGAATAAGAAAAGTAAGAAAAAGAGTGTGAAGATAATAATTGAAAGTATCTAGAAGATAAATAAGATTTCTAAGAAAAGTGAATAAGGAAAGTAAGAAAAAGAGTGTGAAGATCATAATTGAAAGTATCTAGAAGTTTAATAAGATTTCTAAGAAAAGTGAATAAGAAAAGTAAGAAAAAGAGTGTGAAGATCATAATTGAAAGTATCTAGAAGATAAATAAGATTTCTAAGAAAAGTGAATAAGAAAAGTAAGAAAAAGAGTGTGAAAATCATAATTGAAAGTATCTAGAAGATAAATAAGATTTCTAAGAAAAGTAAATAAGAAAAATAAGAAAAAGAGTGTGAAGATCATAATTGAAAGTATCTAGAAGTTTAATAAGATTTCTAAGAAAAGTGAATAAGAAAAGTAAGAAAAAGAGTGTGAAGATCATAATTGAAAGTATCTAGAAGATAAATAAGATTTCTAAGAAAAGTGAATAAGAAAAGTAAGAAAAAGAGTGTGAAGATCATAATTGAAAGTATCTAGAAGATAAATAAGATTTCTAAGAAAAGTGAATAAGAAAAGTAAGAAAAAGAGTGTGAAGATCATAATTGAAAGTATCTAGAAGATAAATAAGATTTCTAAGAAAAGTGAATAAGAAAAGTAAGAAAAAGAGTGTGAAGATCATAATTGAAAGTATCTAGAAGATAAATAAGATTTCTAAGAAAAGTGAATAAGAAAAGTAAGAAAAAGAGTGTGAAGATCATAATTGAAAGTATCTAGAAGATAAATAAGATTTCTAAGAAAAGTGAATAAGAAAAGATAAAAAAAGAGTCTGAAGATAAATAAGTAATTGTATTAAATACTAGAAGTTAGATTTCTAAGAAAAGTGAATAAGAAAAGTAAGAAAAAGAGTGTGAAGATCATAATTGAAAGTATCTAGAAGTTTAATAAGATTTCTAAGAAAAGTGAATAAGAAAAGTAAGAAAAAGAGTGTGAAGATCATAATTGAAAGTATCTAGAAGTTTAATAAGATTTCTAAGAAAAGTGAATAAGAAAAGTAAGAAAAAGAGTGTGAAGATCATAATTGAAAGTATCTAGAAGATAAATAAGATTTCTAAGAAAAGTGAATAAGAAAAGTAAGAAAAAGAGTGTGAAGATCATAATTGAAAGTATCTAGAAGATAAATAAGATTTCTAAGAAAAGTGAATAAGAAAAGTAAGAAAAAGAGTGTGAAGATCATAATTGAAAGTATCTAGAAGATAAATAAGATTTCTAAGAAAAGTGAATAAGAAAAGTAAGAAAAAGAGTGTGAAGATCATAATTGAAAGTATCTAGAAGTTAAATAAGATTTCTAAGAAAAGTGAATAAGAAAAGTAAGAAAAAGAGTGTGAAGATCATAATTGAAAGTATCTAGAAGATAAATAAGATTTCTAAGAAAAGTGAATAAGAAAAGTAAGAAAAAGAGTGTGAAGATCATAATTGAAAGTATCTAGAAGATAAATAAGATTTCTAAGAAAAGTGAATAAGAAAAGTAAGAAAAAGAGTGTGAAGATCATAATTGAAAGTATCTAGAAGATAAATAAGATTTCTAAGAAAAGTGAATAAGAAAAGTAAGAAAAAGAGTGTGAAGATCATAATTGAAAGTATCTAGAAGATAAATAAGATTTCTAAGAAAAGTGAATAAGAAAAGTAAGAAAAAGAGTGTGAAGATCATAATTGAAAGTATCTAGAAGATAAATAAGATTTCTAAGAAAAGTGAATAAGAAAAGTAAGAAAAAGAGTGTGAAGATCATAATTGAAAGTATCTAGAAGATAAATAAGATTTCTAAGAAAAGTGAATAAGAAAAGTAAGAAAAAGAGTGTGAAGATCATAATTGAAAGTATCTAGAAGATAAATAAGATTTCTAAGAAAAGTGAATAAGAAAAGTAAGAAAAAGAGTGTGAAGATCATAATTGAAAGTATCTAGAAGTTTAATAAGATTTCTAAGAAAAGTGAATAAGAAAAGTAAGAAAAAGAGTGTGAAGATCATAATTGAAAGTATCTAGAAGATAAATAAGATTTCTAAGAAAAGTGAATAAGAAAAGTAAGAAAAAGAGTGTGAAGATCATAATTGAAAGTATCTAGAAGATAAATAAGATTTCTAAGAAAAGTGAATAAGAAAAGTAAGAAAAAGAGTGTGAAGATCATAATTGAAAGTATCTAGAAGATAAATAAGATTTCTAAGAAAAGTGAATAAGAAAAGTAAGAAAAAGAGTGTGAAGATCATAATTGAAAGTATCTAGAAGATAAATAAGATTTCTAAGAAAAGTGAATAAGAAAAGTAAGAAAAAGAGTGTGAAGATCATAATTGAAAGTATCTAGAAGATAAATAAGATTTCTAAGAAAAGTGAATAAGAAAAGTAAGAAAAAGAGTGTGAAGATCATAATTGAAAGTATCTAGAAGTTAAATAAGATTTCTAAGAAAAGTGAATAAGAAAAGTAAGAAAAAGAGTGTGAAGATCATAATTGAAAGTATCTAGAAGTTAAATAAGATTTCTAAGAAAAGTGAATAAGAAAAGTAAGAAAAAGAGTGTGAAGATCATAATTGAAAGTATCTAGAAGATAAATAAGATTTCTAAGAAAAGTGAATAAGAAAAGTAAGAAAAAGAGTGTGAAGATCATAATTGAAAGTATCTAGAAGATAAATAAGATTTCTAAGAAAAGTGAATAAGAAAAGTAAGAAAAAGAGTGTGAAGATCATAATTGAAAGTATCTAGAAGATAAATAAGATTTCTAAGAAAAGTGAATAAGAAAAGTAAGAAAAAGAGTGTGAAGATCATAATTGAAAGTATCTAGAAGATAAATAAGATTTCTAAGAAAAGTGAATAAGAAAAGTAAGAAAAAGAGTGTGAAGATCATAATTGAAAGTATCTAGAAGTTTAATAAGATTTCTAAGAAAAGTGAATAAGAAAAGTAAGAAAAAGAGTGTGAAGATCATAATTGAAAGTATCTAGAAGATAAATAAGATTTCTAAGAAAAGTGAATAAGAAAAGTAAGAAAAAGAGTGTGAAGATCATAATTGAAAGTATCTAGAAGATAAATAAGATTTCTAAGAAAAGTGAATAAGAAAAGTAAGAAAAAGAGTGTGAAGATCATAATTGAAAGTATCTAGAAGATAAATAAGATTTCTAAGAAAAGTGAATAAGGAAAGTAAGAAAAAGAGTGTGAAGATCATAATTGAAAGTATCTAGAAGATAAATAAGATTTCTAAGAAAAGTGAATAAGAAAAGTAAGAAAAAGAGTGTGAAGATCATAATTGAAAGTATCTAGAAGATAAATAAGATTTCTAAGAAAAGTGAATAAGAAAAGTAAGAAAAAGAGTGTGAAGATCATAATTGAAAGTATCTAGAAGATAAATAAGATTTCTAAGAAAAGTGAATAAGAAAAGTAAGAAAAAGAGTGTGAAAATCATAATTGAAAGTATCTAGAAGATAAATAAGATTTCTAAGAAAAGTGAATAAGGAAAGTAAGAAAAAGAGTGTGAAGATCATAATTGAAAGTATCTAGAAGATAAATAAGATTTCTAAGAAAAGTGAATAAGAAAAGTAAGAAAAAGAGTGTGAAAATCATAATTGAAAGTATCTAGAAGATAAATAAGATTTCTAAGAAAAGTGAATAAGGAAAGTAAGAAAAAGAGTGTGAAGATAATAATTGAAAGTATCTAGAAGATAAATAAGATTTCTAAGAAAAGTGAATAAGGAAAGTAAGAAAAAGAGTG
>CAMPDV010004597.1:0-35354 GCA_946699065.1 Loxodes magnus
ATGTATGAAAAAAAGTAGTGTAATTTATAAAGTAAAAAAAAGCATAGTTTTTTGATATGTTTTGAAGTGAGCATACGAAATTTTAATACCAGAGTGAGTTAACAATGTATGAAAAAAAGTAGTGTAATTTATAAAGTAAAAAAAAGCATAGTTTTTGATATGTTTTGAAATGAGAATACGAAATTTTAATACCAGAGTGAGTTAACAATGTATGAAAAAAAGTAGTGTAATTTATAAAGTAAAAAAAAGCATAGTTTTTGATATGTTTTGAAGTGAGAATACGAAATTTTAATACCAGAGTGAGTTAACAATGTATGAAAAAAAGTAGTGTAATTTATAAAGTAAAAAAAAGCATAGTTTTTGATATGTTTTGAAGTGAGCATACGAAATTTTAATACCAGAGTGAGTTAACAATGTATGAAAAAAAGTAGTGTAATTTATAAAGTAAAAAAAAGCATAGTTTTATAAGTGTTTTGAAGTGAGAATACGAAATTTTAATACCAGAGTGAGTTAACAATGTATGAAAAAAAGTAGTGTAATTTATAAAGTAAAAAAAAGCATAGTTTTATAAGTGTTTTGAAGTGAGCATACGAAATTTTAATACCAGAGTGAGTTAACAATGTATGAAAAAAAGTAGTGTAATTTATAAAGTAAAAAAAAGCATAGTTTTTTGATATGTTTTGAAGTGAGCATACGAAATTTTAATACCAGAGTGAGTTAACAATGTATGAAAAAAAGTAGTGTAATTTATAAAGTAAAAAAAAGCATAGTTTTTGATATGTTTTGAAATGAGAATACGAAATTTTAATACCAGAGTGAGTTAACAATGTATGAAAAAAAGTAGTGTAATTTATAAAGTAAAAAAAAGCATAGTTTTTGATATGTTTTGAAGTGAGAATACGAAATTTTAATACCAGAGTGAGTTAACAATGTATGAAAAAAAGTAGTGTAATTTATAAAGTAAAAAAAAGCATAGTTTTTGATATGTTTTGAAGTGAGAATACGAAATTTTAATACCAGAGTGAGTTAACAATGTATGAAAAAAAGTAGTGTAATTTATAAAGTAAAAAAAAGCATAGTTTTTGATATGTTTTGAAGTGAGAATACGAAATTTTAATACCAGAGTGAGTTAACAATGTATGAAAAAAAGTAGTGTAATTTATAAAGTAAAAAAAAGCATAGTTTTATAAGTGTTTTGAAGTGAGCATACGAAATTTTAATACCAGAGTGAGTTAACAATGTATGAAAAAAAGTAGTGTAATTTATAAAGTAAAAAAAAGCATAGTTTTTGATATGTTTTGAAGTGAGCATACGAAATTTTAATACCAGAGTGAGTTAACAATGTATGAAAAAAAGTAGTGTAATTTATAAAGTAAAAAAAAGCATAGTTTTATAAGTGTTTTGAAGTGAGCATACGAAATTTTAATACCAGAGTGAGTTAACAATGTATGAAAAAAAGTAGTGTAATTTATAAAGTAAAAAAAAGCATAGTTTTTTGATATGTTTTGAAGTGAGCATACGAAATTTTAATACCAGAGTGAGTTAACAATGTATGAAAAAAAGTAGTGTAATTTATAAAGTAAAAAAAAGCATAGTTTTATAAGTGTTTTGAAGTGAGAATACGAAATTTTAATACCAGAGTGAGTTAACAATGTATGAAAAAAAGTAGTGTAATTTATAAAGTAAAAAAAAGCATAGTTTTTGATATGTTTTGAAGTGAGAATACGAAATTTTAATACCAGAGTGAGTTAACAATGTATGAAAAAAAGTAGTGTAATTTATAAAGTAAAAAAAAGCATAGTTTTTGATATGTTTTGAAGTGAGAATACGAAATTTTAATACCAGAGTGAGTTAACAATGTATGAAAAAAAGTAGTGTAATTTATAAAGTAAAAAAAAGCATAGTTTTATAAGTGTTTTGAAGTGAGAATACGAAATTTTAATACCAGAGTGAGTTAACAATGTATGAAAAAAAGTAGTGTAATTTATAAAGTAAAAAAAGCTTTGTTTTTGATATGTTTTGAAGTGAGAATACGAAATTTTAATACCAGAGTGAGTTAACAATGTATGAAAAAAAGTAGTGTAATTTATAAAGTAAAAAAAAGCATAGTTTTTGATATGTTTTGAAGTGAGAATACGAAATTTTAATACCAGAGTGAGTTAACAATGTATGAAAAAAAGTAGTGTAATTTATAAAGTAAAAAAAAGCATAGTTTTATAAGTGTTTTGAAGTGAGCATACGAAATTTTAATACCAGAGTGAGTTAACAATGTATGAAAAAAAGTAGTGTAATTTATAAAGTAAAAAAAAGCATAGTTTTATAAGTGTTTTGAAGTGAGAATACGAAATTTTAATACCAGAGTGAGTTAACAATGTATGAAAAAAAGTAGTGTAATTTATAAAGTAAAAAAAGCATAGTTTTTGATATGTTTTGAAGTGAGAATACGAAATTTTAATACCAGAGTGAGTTAACAATGTATGAAAAAAAGTAGTGTAATTTATAAAGTAAAAAAAAGCATAGTTTTATAAGTGTTTTGAAGTGAGCATACGAAATTTTAATACCAGAGTGAGTTAACAATGTATGAAAAAAAGTAGTGTAATTTATAAAGTAAAAAAAAGCATAGTTTTTGATATGTTTTGAAGTGAGAATACGAAATTTTAATACCAGAGTGAGTTAACAATGTATGAAAAAAAGTAGTGTAATTTATAAAGTAAAAAAAAGCATAGTTTTTGATATGTTTTGAAGTGAGAATACGAAATTTTAATACCAGAGTGAGTTAACAATGTATGAAAAAAAGTAGTGTAATTTATAAAGTAAAAAAAAGCATAGTTTTTGATATGTTTTGAAGTGAGCATACGAAATTTTAATACCAGAGTGAGTTAACAATGTATGAAAAAAAGTAGTGTAATTTATAAAGTAAAAAAAAGCATAGTTTTATAAGTGTTTTGAAGTGAGCATACGAAATTTTAATACCAGAGTGAGTTAACAATGTATGAAAAAAAGTAGTGTAATTTATAAAGTAAAAAAAAGCATAGTTTTTGATATGTTTTGAAATGAGAATACGAAATTTTAATACCAGAGTGAGTTAACAATGTATGAAAAAAAGTAGTGTAATTTATAAAGTAAAAAAAAGCATAGTTTTTGATATGTTTTGAAGTGAGAATACGAAATTTTAATACCAGAGTGAGTTAACAATGTATGAAAAAAAGTAGTGTAATTTATAAAGTAAAAAAAAGCATAGTTTTATAAGTGTTTTGAAGTGAGCATACGAAATTTTAATACCAGAGTGAGTTAACAATGTATGAAAAAAAGTAGTGTAATTTATAAAGTAAAAAAAAGCATAGTTTTTTGATATGTTTTGAAGTGAGCATACGAAATTTTAATACCAGAGTGAGTTAACAATGTATGAAAAAAAGTAGTGTAATTTATAAAGTAAAAAAAAGCATAGTTTTTGATATGTTTTGAAATGAGAATACGAAATTTTAATACCAGAGTGAGTTAACAATGTATGAAAAAAAGTAGTGTAATTTATAAAGTAAAAAAAAGCATAGTTTTTGATATGTTTTGAAGTGAGAATACGAAATTTTAATACCAGAGTGAGTTAACAATGTATGAAAAAAAGTAGTGTAATTTATAAAGTAAAAAAAAGCATAGTTTTTGATATGTTTTGAAGTGAGCATACGAAATTTTAATACCAGAGTGAGTTAACAATGTATGAAAAAAAGTAGTGTAATTTATAAAGTAAAAAAAAGCATAGTTTTATAAGTGTTTTGAAGTGAGAATACGAAATTTTAATACCAGAGTGAGTTAACAATGTATGAAAAAAAGTAGTGTAATTTATAAAGTAAAAAAAAGCATAGTTTTATAAGTGTTTTGAAGTGAGCATACGAAATTTTAATACCAGAGTGAGTTAACAATGTATGAAAAAAAGTAGTGTAATTTATAAAGTAAAAAAAAGCATAGTTTTTTGATATGTTTTGAAGTGAGCATACGAAATTTTAATACCAGAGTGAGTTAACAATGTATGAAAAAAAGTAGTGTAATTTATAAAGTAAAAAAAAGCATAGTTTTTGATATGTTTTGAAATGAGAATACGAAATTTTAATACCAGAGTGAGTTAACAATGTATGAAAAAAAGTAGTGTAATTTATAAAGTAAAAAAAAGCATAGTTTTTGATATGTTTTGAAGTGAGAATACGAAATTTTAATACCAGAGTGAGTTAACAATGTATGAAAAAAAGTAGTGTAATTTATAAAGTAAAAAAAAGCATAGTTTTTGATATGTTTTGAAGTGAGAATACGAAATTTTAATACCAGAGTGAGTTAACAATGTATGAAAAAAAGTAGTGTAATTTATAAAGTAAAAAAAAGCATAGTTTTTGATATGTTTTGAAGTGAGAATACGAAATTTTAATACCAGAGTGAGTTAACAATGTATGAAAAAAAGTAGTGTAATTTATAAAGTAAAAAAAAGCATAGTTTTATAAGTGTTTTGAAGTGAGAATACGAAATTTTAATACCAGAGTGAGTTAACAATGTATGAAAAAAAGTAGTGTAATTTATAAAGTAAAAAAAAGCATAGTTTTATAAGTGTTTTGAAGTGAGAATACGAAATTTTAATACCAGAGTGAGTTAACAATGTATGAAAAAAAGTAGTGTAATTTATAAAGTAAAAAAAAGCATAGTTTTTGATATGTTTTGAAGTGAGAATACGAAATTTTAATACCAGAGTGAGTTAACAATGTATGAAAAAAAGTAGTGTAATTTATAAAGTAAAAAAAAGCATAGTTTTATAAGTGTTTTGAAGTGAGCATACGAAATTTTAATACCAGAGTGAGTTAACAATGTATGAAAAAAAGTAGTGTAATTTATAAAGTAAAAAAAAGCATAGTTTTTGATATGTTTTGAAGTGAGAATACGAAATTTTAATACCAGAGTGAGTTAACAATGTATGAAAAAAAGTAGTGTAATTTATAAAGTAAAAAAAAGCATAGTTTTATAAGTGTTTTGAAGTGAGCATACGAAATTTTAATACCAGAGTGAGTTAACAATGTATGAAAAAAAGTAGTGTAATTTATAAAGTAAAAAAAAGCATAGTTTTTGATATGTTTTGAAGTGAGAATACGAAATTTTAATACCAGAGTGAGTTAACAATGTATGAAAAAAAGTAGTGTAATTTATAAAGTAAAAAAAAGCATAGTTTTTGATATGTTTTGAAGTGAGAATACGAAATTTTAATACCAGAGTGAGTTAACAATGTATGAAAAAAAGTAGTGTAATTTATAAAGTAAAAAAAAGCATAGTTTTTGATATGTTTTGAAGTGAGAATACGAAATTTTAATACCAGAGTGAGTTAACAATGTATGAAAAAAAGTAGTGTAATTTATAAAGTAAAAAAAAGCATAGTTTTTGATATGTTTTGAAATGAGAATACGAAATTTTAATACCAGAGTGAGTTAACAATGTATGAAAAAAAGTAGTGTAATTTATAAAGTAAAAAAAAGCATAGTTTTTGATATGTTTTGAAGTGAGAATACGAAATTTTAATACCAGAGTGAGTTAACAATGTATGAAAAAAAGTAGTGTAATTTATAAAGTAAAAAAAAGCATAGTTTTTGATATGTTTTGAAGTGAGCATACGAAATTTTAATACCAGAGTGAGTTAACAATGTATGAAAAAAAGTAGTGTAATTTATAAAGTAAAAAAAAGCATAGTTTTATAAGTGTTTTGAAGTGAGAATACGAAATTTTAATACCAGAGTGAGTTAACAATGTATGAAAAAAAGTAGTGTAATTTATAAAGTAAAAAAAAGCATAGTTTTATAAGTGTTTTGAAGTGAGCATACGAAATTTTAATACCAGAGTGAGTTAACAATGTATGAAAAAAAGTAGTGTAATTTATAAAGTAAAAAAAAGCATAGTTTTTTGATATGTTTTGAAGTGAGCATACGAAATTTTAATACCAGAGTGAGTTAACAATGTATGAAAAAAAGTAGTGTAATTTATAAAGTAAAAAAAAGCATAGTTTTTGATATGTTTTGAAATGAGAATACGAAATTTTAATACCAGAGTGAGTTAACAATGTATGAAAAAAAGTAGTGTAATTTATAAAGTAAAAAAAAGCATAGTTTTTGATATGTTTTGAAGTGAGAATACGAAATTTTAATACCAGAGTGAGTTAACAATGTATGAAAAAAAGTAGTGTAATTTATAAAGTAAAAAAAAGCATAGTTTTTGATATGTTTTGAAGTGAGAATACGAAATTTTAATACCAGAGTGAGTTAACAATGTATGAAAAAAAGTAGTGTAATTTATAAAGTAAAAAAAAGCATAGTTTTTGATATGTTTTGAAGTGAGAATACGAAATTTTAATACCAGAGTGAGTTAACAATGTATGAAAAAAAGTAGTGTAATTTATAAAGTAAAAAAAAGCATAGTTTTATAAGTGTTTTGAAGTGAGAATACGAAATTTTAATACCAGAGTGAGTTAACAATGTATGAAAAAAAGTAGTGTAATTTATAAAGTAAAAAAAAGCATAGTTTTATAAGTGTTTTGAAGTGAGAATACGAAATTTTAATACCAGAGTGAGTTAACAATGTATGAAAAAAAGTAGTGTAATTTATAAAGTAAAAAAAAGCATAGTTTTTGATATGTTTTGAAGTGAGAATACGAAATTTTAATACCAGAGTGAGTTAACAATGTATGAAAAAAAGTAGTGTAATTTATAAAGTAAAAAAAAGCATAGTTTTATAAGTGTTTTGAAGTGAGCATACGAAATTTTAATACCAGAGTGAGTTAACAATGTATGAAAAAAAGTAGTGTAATTTATAAAGTAAAAAAAAGCATAGTTTTTGATATGTTTTGAAGTGAGAATACGAAATTTTAATACCAGAGTGAGTTAACAATGTATGAAAAAAAGTAGTGTAATTTATAAAGTAAAAAAAAGCATAGTTTTTGATATGTTTTGAAGTGAGAATACGAAATTTTAATACCAGAGTGAGTTAACAATGTATGAAAAAAAGTAGTGTAATTTATAAAGTAAAAAAAAGCATAGTTTTATAAGTGTTTTGAAGTGAGAATACGAAATTTTAATACCAGAGTGAGTTAACAATGTATGAAAAAAAGTAGTGTAATTTATAAAGTAAAAAAAAGCATAGTTTTTGATATGTTTTGAAGTGAGAATACGAAATTTTAATACCAGAGTGAGTTAACAATGTATGAAAAAAAGTAGTGTAATTTATAAAGTAAAAAAAAGCATAGTTTTATAAGTGTTTTGAAGTGAGAATACGAAATTTTAATACCAGAGTGAGTTAACAATGTATGAAAAAAAGTAGTGTAATTTATAAAGTAAAAAAAAGCATAGTTTTTGATATGTTTTGAAGTGAGCATACGAAATTTTAATACCAGAGTGAGTTAACAATGTATGAAAAAAAGTAGTGTAATTTATAAAGTAAAAAAAAGCATAGTTTTATAAGTGTTTTGAAGTGAGAATACGAAATTTTAATACCAGAGTGAGTTAACAATGTATGAAAAAAAGTAGTGTAATTTATAAAGTAAAAAAAAGCATAGTTTTATAAGTGTTTTGAAGTGAGAATACGAAATTTTAATACCAGAGTGAGTTAACAATGTATGAAAAAAAGTAGTGTAATTTATAAAGTAAAAAAAAGCATAGTTTTTGATATGTTTTGAAATGAGAATACGAAATTTTAATACCAGAGTGAGTTAACAATGTATGAAAAAAAGTAGTGTAATTTATAAAGTAAAAAAAAGCATAGTTTTTGATATGTTTTGAAGTGAGAATACGAAATTTTAATACCAGAGTGAGTTAACAATGTATGAAAAAAAGTAGTGTAATTTATAAAGTAAAAAAAAGCATAGTTTTATAAGTGTTTTGAAGTGAGCATACGAAATTTTAATACCAGAGTGAGTTAACAATGTATGAAAAAAAGTAGTGTAATTTATAAAGTAAAAAAAAGCATAGTTTTTGATATGTTTTGAAGTGAGAATACGAAATTTTAATACCAGAGTGAGTTAACAATGTATGAAAAAAAGTAGTGTAATTTATAAAGTAAAAAAAAGCATAGTTTTATAAGTGTTTTGAAGTGAGAATACGAAATTTTAATACCAGAGTGAGTTAACAATGTATGAAAAAAAGTAGTGTAATTTATAAAGTAAAAAAAAGCATAGTTTTATAAGTGTTTTGAAGTGAGAATACGAAATTTTAATACCAGAGTGAGTTAACAATGTATGAAAAAAAGTAGTGTAATTTATAAAGTAAAAAAAAGCATAGTTTTTGATATGTTTTGAAGTGAGAATACGAAATTTTAATACCAGAGTGAGTTAACAATGTATGAAAAAAAGTAGTGTAATTTATAAAGTAAAAAA
This sequence comes from Loxodes magnus, assembly GCA_946699065.1. NCBI lineage: Eukaryota > Ciliophora > Karyorelictea > Loxodida > Loxodidae > Loxodes > Loxodes magnus. The sequence goes on from CAMPDV010004597.1 coordinate 8,387, forward strand.
AAGCATAGTTTTATAAGTGTTTTGAAGTGAGCATACGAAATTTTAATACCAGAGTGAGTTAACAATGTATGAAAAAAAGTAGTGTAATTTATAAAGTAAAAAAAAGCATAGTTTTTGATATGTTTTGAAGTGAGAATACGAAATTTTAATACCAGAGTGAGTTAACAATGTATGAAAAAAAGTAGTGTAATTTATAAAGTAAAAAAAAGCATAGTTTTTGATATGTTTTGAAGTGAGAATACGAAATTTTAATACCAGAGTGAGTTAACAATGTATGAAAAAAAGTAGTGTAATTTATAAAGTAAAAAAAAGCATAGTTTTTGATATGTTTTGAAGTGAGAATACGAAATTTTAATACCAGAGTGAGTTAACAATGTATGAAAAAAAGTAGTGTAATTTATAAAGTAAAAAAAAGCATAGTTTTATAAGTGTTTTGAAGTGAGAATACGAAATTTTAATACCAGAGTGAGTTAACAATGTATGAAAAAAAGTAGTGTAATTTATAAAGTAAAAAAAAGCATAGTTTTATAAGTGTTTTGAAGTGAGCATACGAAATTTTAATACCAGAGTGAGTTAACAATGTATGAAAAAAAGTAGTGTAATTTATAAAGTAAAAAAAAGCATAGTTTTTTGATATGTTTTGAAGTGAGCATACGAAATTTTAATACCAGAGTGAGTTAACAATGTATGAAAAAAAGTAGTGTAATTTATAAAGTAAAAAAAAGCATAGTTTTTGATATGTTTTGAAATGAGAATACGAAATTTTAATACCAGAGTGAGTTAACAATGTATGAAAAAAAGTAGTGTAATTTATAAAGTAAAAAAAAGCATAGTTTTATAAGTGTTTTGAAGTGAGAATACGAAATTTTAATACCAGAGTGAGTTAACAATGTATGAAAAAAAGTAGTGTAATTTATAAAGTAAAAAAAAGCATAGTTTTATAAGTGTTTTGAAGTGAGAATACGAAATTTTAATACCAGAGTGAGTTAACAATGTATGAAAAAAAGTAGTGTAATTTATAAAGTAAAAAAAAGCATAGTTTTTGATATGTTTTGAAGTGAGAATACGAAATTTTAATACCAGAGTGAGTTAACAATGTATGAAAAAAAGTAGTGTAATTTATAAAGTAAAAAAAAGCATAGTTTTATAAGTGTTTTGAAGTGAGCATACGAAATTTTAATACCAGAGTGAGTTAACAATGTATGAAAAAAAGTAGTGTAATTTATAAAGTAAAAAAAAGCATAGTTTTTGATATGTTTTGAAGTGAGAATACGAAATTTTAATACCAGAGTGAGTTAACAATGTATGAAAAAAAGTAGTGTAATTTATAAAGTAAAAAAAAGCATAGTTTTTGATATGTTTTGAAGTGAGAATACGAAATTTTAATACCAGAGTGAGTTAACAATGTATGAAAAAAAGTAGTGTAATTTATAAAGTAAAAAAAAGCATAGTTTTATAAGTGTTTTGAAGTGAGCATACGAAATTTTAATACCAGAGTGAGTTAACAATGTATGAAAAAAAGTAGTGTAATTTATAAAGTAAAAAAAAGCATAGTTTTATAAGTGTTTTGAAGTGAGAATACGAAATTTTAATACCAGAGTGAGTTAACAATGTATGAAAAAAAGTAGTGTAATTTATAAAGTAAAAAAAAGCATAGTTTTTGATATGTTTTGAAGTGAGAATACGAAATTTTAATACCAGTGTGAGTTAACAATGTATGAAAAAAAGTAGTGTAATTTATAAAGTAAAAAAAAGCATAGTTTTATAAGTGTTTTGAAGTGAGCATACGAAATTTTAATACCAGAGTGAGTTAACAATGTATGAAAAAAAGTAGTGTAATTTATAAAGTAAAAAAAAGCATAGTTTTTGATATGTTTTGAAATGAGAATACGAAATTTTAATACCAGAGTGAGTTAACAATGTATGAAAAAAAGTAGTGTAATTTATAAAGTAAAAAAAAGCATAGTTTTTGATATGTTTTGAAGTGAGAATACGAAATTTTAATACCAGAGTGAGTTAACAATGTATGAAAAAAAGTAGTGTAATTTATAAAGTAAAAAAAAGCATAGTTTTATAAGTGTTTTGAAGTGAGCATACGAAATTTTAATACCAGAGTGAGTTAACAATGTATGAAAAAAAGTAGTGTAATTTATAAAGTAAAAAAAAGCATAGTTTTTGATATGTTTTGAAGTGAGAATACGAAATTTTAATACCAGAGTGAGTTAACAATGTATGAAAAAAAGTAGTGTAATTTATAAAGTAAAAAAAAGCATAGTTTTTGATATGTTTTGAAGTGAGAATACGAAATTTTAATACCAGAGTGAGTTAACAATGTATGAAAAAAAGTAGTGTAATTTATAAAGTAAAAAAAAGCATAGTTTTATAAGTGTTTTGAAGTGAGCATACGAAATTTTAATACCAGAGTGAGTTAACAATGTATGAAAAAAAGTAGTGTAATTTATAAAGTAAAAAAAAGCATAGTTTTATAAGTGTTTTGAAGTGAGAATACGAAATTTTAATACCAGAGTGAGTTAACAATGTATGAAAAAAAGTAGTGTAATTTATAAAGTAAAAAAAAGCATAGTTTTATAAGTGTTTTGAAGTGAGCATACGAAATTTTAATACCAGAGTGAGTTAACAATGTATGAAAAAAAGTAGTGTAATTTATAAAGTAAAAAAAAGCATAGTTTTTGATATGTTTTGAAATGAGAATACGAAATTTTAATACCAGAGTGAGTTAACAATGTATGAAAAAAAGTAGTGTAATTTATAAAGTAAAAAAAAGCATAGTTTTTGATATGTTTTGAAGTGAGAATACGAAATTTTAATACCAGAGTGAGTTAACAATGTATGAAAAAAAGTAGTGTAATTTATAAAGTAAAAAAAAGCATAGTTTTATAAGTGTTTTGAAGTGAGCATACGAAATTTTAATACCAGAGTGAGTTAACAATGTATGAAAAAAAGTAGTGTAATTTATAAAGTAAAAAAAAGCATAGTTTTATAAGTGTTTTGAAGTGAGAATACGAAATTTTAATACCAGAGTGAGTTAACAATGTATGAAAAAAAGTAGTGTAATTTATAAAGTAAAAAAAAGCATAGTTTTTTGATATGTTTTGAAGTGAGCATACGAAATTTTAATACCAGAGTGAGTTAACAATGTATGAAAAAAAGTAGTGTAATTTATAAAGTAAAAAAAAGCATAGTTTTATAAGTGTTTTGAAGTGAGAATACGAAATTTTAATACCAGAGTGAGTTAACAATGTATGAAAAAAAGTAGTGTAATTTATAAAGTAAAAAAAGCATAGTTTTTGATATGTTTTGAAGTGAGAATACGAAATTTTAATACCAGAGTGAGTTAACAATGTATGAAAAAAAGTAGTGTAATTTATAAAGTAAAAAAAAGCATAGTTTTATAAGTGTTTTGAAGTGAGAATACGAAATTTTAATACCAGAGTGAGTTAACAATGTATGAAAAAAAGTAGTGTAATTTATAAAGTAAAAAAAAGCATAGTTTTTGATATGTTTTGAAGTGAGCATACGAAATTTTAATACCAGAGTGAGTTAACAATGTATGAAAAAAAGTAGTGTAATTTATAAAGTAAAAAAAAGCATAGTTTTATAAGTGTTTTGAAGTGAGCATACGAAATTTTAATACCAGAGTGAGTTAACAATGTATGAAAAAAAGTAGTGTAATTTATAAAGTAAAAAAAAGCATAGTTTTATAAGTGTTTTGAAGTGAGCATACGAAATTTTAATACCAGAGTGAGTTAACAATGTATGAAAAAAAGTAGTGTAATTTATAAAGTAAAAAAAAGCATAGTTTTTGATATGTTTTGAAGTGAGAATACGAAATTTTAATACCAGAGTGAGTTAACAATGTATGAAAAAAAGTAGTGTAATTTATAAAGTAAAAAAAAGCATAGTTTTATAAGTGTTTTGAAGTGAGCATACGAAATTTTAATACCAGAGTGAGTTAACAATGTATGAAAAAAAGTAGTGTAATTTATAAAGTAAAAAAAAGCATAGTTTTTGATATGTTTTGAAGTGAGCATACGAAATTTTAATACCAGAGTGAGTTAACAATGTATGAAAAAAAGTAGTGTAATTTATAAAGTAAAAAAAAGCATAGTTTTATAAGTGTTTTGAAGTGAGAATACGAAATTTTAATACCAGAGTGAGTTAACAATGTATGAAAAAAAGTAGTGTAATTTATAAAGTAAAAAAAAGCATAGTTTTTGATATGTTTTGAAGTGAGAATACGAAATTTTAATACCAGAGTGAGTTAACAATGTATGAAAAAAAGTAGTGTAATTTATAAAGTAAAAAAAAGCATAGTTTTATAAGTGTTTTGAAGTGAGAATACGAAATTTTAATACCAGAGTGAGTTAACAATGTATGAAAAAAAGTAGTGTAATTTATAAAGTAAAAAAAAGCATAGTTTTTGATATGTTTTGAAGTGAGAATACGAAATTTTAATACCAGAGTGAGTTAACAATGTATGAAAAAAAGTAGTGTAATTTATAAAGTAAAAAAAAGCATAGTTTTATAAGTGTTTTGAAGTGAGCATACGAAATTTTAATACCAGAGTGAGTTAACAATGTATGAAAAAAAGTAGTGTAATTTATAAAGTAAAAAAAAGCATAGTTTTTGATATGTTTTGAAGTGAGAATACGAAATTTTAATACCAGAGTGAGTTAACAATGTATGAAAAAAAGTAGTGTAATTTATAAAGTAAAAAAAAGCATAGTTTTTGATATGTTTTGAAGTGAGAATACGAAATTTTAATACCAGAGTGAGTTAACAATGTATGAAAAAAAGTAGTGTAATTTATAAAGTAAAAAAAAGCATAGTTTTATAAGTGTTTTGAAGTGAGCATACGAAATTTTAATACCAGAGTGAGTTAACAATGTATGAAAAAAAGTAGTGTAATTTATAAAGTAAAAAAAAGCATAGTTTTATAAGTGTTTTGAAGTGAGAATACGAAATTTTAATACCAGAGTGAGTTAACAATGTATGAAAAAAAGTAGTGTAATTTATAAAGTAAAAAAAAGCATAGTTTTTGATATGTTTTGAAGTGAGAATACGAAATTTTAATACCAGTGTGAGTTAACAATGTATGAAAAAAAGTAGTGTAATTTATAAAGTAAAAAAAAGCATAGTTTTATAAGTGTTTTGAAGTGAGCATACGAAATTTTAATACCAGAGTGAGTTAACAATGTATGAAAAAAAGTAGTGTAATTTATAAAGTAAAAAAAAGCATAGTTTTTGATATGTTTTGAAATGAGAATACGAAATTTTAATACCAGAGTGAGTTAACAATGTATGAAAAAAAGTAGTGTAATTTATAAAGTAAAAAAAAGCATAGTTTTTGATATGTTTTGAAGTGAGAATACGAAATTTTAATACCAGAGTGAGTTAACAATGTATGAAAAAAAGTAGTGTAATTTATAAAGTAAAAAAAAGCATAGTTTTATAAGTGTTTTGAAGTGAGCATACGAAATTTTAATACCAGAGTGAGTTAACAATGTATGAAAAAAAGTAGTGTAATTTATAAAGTAAAAAAAAGCATAGTTTTTGATATGTTTTGAAGTGAGAATACGAAATTTTAATACCAGAGTGAGTTAACAATGTATGAAAAAAAGTAGTGTAATTTATAAAGTAAAAAAAAGCATAGTTTTTGATATGTTTTGAAGTGAGAATACGAAATTTTAATACCAGAGTGAGTTAACAATGTATGAAAAAAAGTAGTGTAATTTATAAAGTAAAAAAAAGCATAGTTTTATAAGTGTTTTGAAGTGAGCATACGAAATTTTAATACCAGAGTGAGTTAACAATGTATGAAAAAAAGTAGTGTAATTTATAAAGTAAAAAAAAGCATAGTTTTATAAGTGTTTTGAAGTGAGAATACGAAATTTTAATACCAGAGTGAGTTAACAATGTATGAAAAAAAGTAGTGTAATTTATAAAGTAAAAAAAAGCATAGTTTTATAAGTGTTTTGAAGTGAGCATACGAAATTTTAATACCAGAGTGAGTTAACAATGTATGAAAAAAAGTAGTGTAATTTATAAAGTAAAAAAAAGCATAGTTTTTGATATGTTTTGAAATGAGAATACGAAATTTTAATACCAGAGTGAGTTAACAATGTATGAAAAAAAGTAGTGTAATTTATAAAGTAAAAAAAAGCATAGTTTTTGATATGTTTTGAAGTGAGAATACGAAATTTTAATACCAGAGTGAGTTAACAATGTATGAAAAAAAGTAGTGTAATTTATAAAGTAAAAAAAAGCATAGTTTTATAAGTGTTTTGAAGTGAGCATACGAAATTTTAATACCAGAGTGAGTTAACAATGTATGAAAAAAAGTAGTGTAATTTATAAAGTAAAAAAAAGCATAGTTTTATAAGTGTTTTGAAGTGAGAATACGAAATTTTAATACCAGAGTGAGTTAACAATGTATGAAAAAAAGTAGTGTAATTTATAAAGTAAAAAAAAGCATAGTTTTTTGATATGTTTTGAAGTGAGCATACGAAATTTTAATACCAGAGTGAGTTAACAATGTATGAAAAAAAGTAGTGTAATTTATAAAGTAAAAAAAAGCATAGTTTTATAAGTGTTTTGAAGTGAGAATACGAAATTTTAATACCAGAGTGAGTTAACAATGTATGAAAAAAAGTAGTGTAATTTATAAAGTAAAAAAAGCATAGTTTTTGATATGTTTTGAAGTGAGAATACGAAATTTTAATACCAGAGTGAGTTAACAATGTATGAAAAAAAGTAGTGTAATTTATAAAGTAAAAAAAAGCATAGTTTTATAAGTGTTTTGAAGTGAGAATACGAAATTTTAATACCAGAGTGAGTTAACAATGTATGAAAAAAAGTAGTGTAATTTATAAAGTAAAAAAAAGCATAGTTTTTGATATGTTTTGAAGTGAGCATACGAAATTTTAATACCAGAGTGAGTTAACAATGTATGAAAAAAAGTAGTGTAATTTATAAAGTAAAAAAAAGCATAGTTTTATAAGTGTTTTGAAGTGAGCATACGAAATTTTAATACCAGAGTGAGTTAACAATGTATGAAAAAAAGTAGTGTAATTTATAAAGTAAAAAAAAGCATAGTTTTTGATATGTTTTGAAATGAGAATACGAAATTTTAATACCAGAGTGAGTTAACAATGTATGAAAAAAAGTAGTGTAATTTATAAAGTAAAAAAAAGCATAGTTTTTGATATGTTTTGAAGTGAGAATACGAAATTTTAATACCAGAGTGAGTTAACAATGTATGAAAAAAAGTAGTGTAATTTATAAAGTAAAAAAAAGCATAGTTTTATAAGTGTTTTGAAGTGAGAATACGAAATTTTAATACCAGAGTGAGTTAACAATGTATGAAAAAAAGTAGTGTAATTTATAAAGTAAAAAAAAGCATAGTTTTTGATATGTTTTGAAGTGAGAATACGAAATTTTAATACCAGAGTGAGTTAACAATGTATGAAAAAAAGTAGTGTAATTTATAAAGTAAAAAAAAGCATAGTTTTATAAGTGTTTTGAAGTGAGAATACGAAATTTTAATACCAGAGTGAGTTAACAATGTATGAAAAAAAGTAGTGTAATTTATAAAGTAAAAAAAAGCATAGTTTTTGATATGTTTTGAAGTGAGAATACGAAATTTTAATACCAGTGTGAGTTAACAATGTATGAAAAAAAGTAGTGTAATTTATAAAGTAAAAAAAAGCATAGTTTTATAAGTGTTTTGAAGTGAGCATACGAAATTTTAATACCAGAGTGAGTTAACAATGTATGAAAAAAAGTAGTGTAATTTATAAAGTAAAAAAAAGCATAGTTTTTTGATATGTTTTGAAGTGAGCATACGAAATTTTAATACCAGAGTGAGTTAACAATGTATGAAAAAAAGTAGTGTAATTTATAAAGTAAAAAAAAGCATAGTTTTATAAGTGTTTTGAAGTGAGAATACGAAATTTTAATACCAGAGTGAGTTAACAATGTATGAAAAAAAGTAGTGTAATTTATAAAGTAAAAAAAAGCATAGTTTTATAAGTGTTTTGAAGTGAGAATACGAAATTTTAATACCAGAGTGAGTTAACAATGTATGAAAAAAAGTAGTGTAATTTATAAAGTAAAAAAAAGCATAGTTTTTGATATGTTTTGAAGTGAGAATACGAAATTTTAATACCAGAGTGAGTTAACAATGTATGAAAAAAAGTAGTGTAATTTATAAAGTAAAAAAAAGCATAGTTTTATAAGTGTTTTGAAGTGAGAATACGAAATTTTAATACCAGAGTGAGTTAACAATGTATGAAAAAAAGTAGTGTAATTTATAAAGTAAAAAAAAGCATAGTTTTTGATATGTTTTGAAGTGAGAATACGAAATTTTAATACCAGTGTGAGTTAACAATGTATGAAAAAAAGTAGTGTAATTTATAAAGTAAAAAAAAGCATAGTTTTTGATATGTTTTGAAGTGAGAATACGAAATTTTAATACCAGAGTGAGTTAACAATGTATGAAAAAAAGTAGTGTAATTTATAAAGTAAAAAAAAGCATAGTTTTATGATATGTTTTGAAGTGAGCATACGAAATTTTAATACCAGAGTGAGTTAACAATGTATGAAAAAAAGTAGTGTAATTTATAAAGTAAAAAAAAGCATAGTTTTATAAGTGTTTTGAAGTGAGAATACGAAATTTTAATACCAGAGTGAGTTAACAATGTATGAAAAAAAGTAGTGTAATTTATAAAGTAAAAAAAAGCATAGTTTTATAAGTGTTTTGAAGTGAGAATACGAAATTTTAATACCAGAGTGAGTTAACAATGTATGAAAAAAAGTAGTGTAATTTATAAAGTAAAAAAAAGCATAGTTTTTGATATGTTTTGAAGTGAGAATACGAAATTTTAATACCAGAGTGAGTTAACAATGTATGAAAAAAAGTAGTGTAATTTATAAAGTAAAAAAAAGCATAGTTTTATAAGTGTTTTGAAGTGAGAATACGAAATTTTAATACCAGAGTGAGTTAACAATGTATGAAAAAAAGTAGTGTAATTTATAAAGTAAAAAAAAGCATAGTTTTTGATATGTTTTGAAGTGAGAATACGAAATTTTAATACCAGTGTGAGTTAACAATGTATGAAAAAAAGTAGTGTAATTTATAAAGTAAAAAAAAGCATAGTTTTATAAGTGTTTTGAAGTGAGCATACGAAATTTTAATACCAGAGTGAGTTAACAATGTATGAAAAAAAGTAGTGTAATTTATAAAGTAAAAAAAAGCATAGTTTTTGATATGTTTTGAAGTGAGCATACGAAATTTTAATACCAGAGTGAGTTAACAATGTATGAAAAAAAGTAGTGTAATTTATAAAGTAAAAAAAAGCATAGTTTTTGATATGTTTTGAAGTGAGAATACGAAATTTTAATACCAGAGTGAGTTAACAATGTATGAAAAAAAGTAGTGTAATTTATAAAGTAAAAAAAAGCATAGTTTTATAAGTGTTTTGAAGTGAGAATACGAAATTTTAATACCAGAGTGAGTTAACAATGTATGAAAAAAAGTAGTGTAATTTATAAAGTAAAAAAAAGCATAGTTTTTGATATGTTTTGAAGTGAGAATACGAAATTTTAATACCAGAGTGAGTTAACAATGTATGAAAAAAAGTAGTGTAATTTATAAAGTAAAAAAAAGCATAGTTTTATAAGTGTTTTGAAGTGAGAATACGAAATTTTAATACCAGAGTGAGTTAACAATGTATGAAAAAAAGTAGTGTAATTTATAAAGTAAAAAAAAGCATAGTTTTTGATATGTTTTGAAGTGAGAATACGAAATTTTAATACCAGTGTGAGTTAACAATGTATGAAAAAAAGTAGTGTAATTTATAAAGTAAAAAAAAGCATAGTTTTATAAGTGTTTTGAAGTGAGAATACGAAATTTTAATACCAGAGTGAGTTAACAATGTATGAAAAAAAGTAGTGTAATTTATAAAGTAAAAAAAAGCATAGTTTTTGATATGTTTTGAAGTGAGCATACGAAATTTTAATACCAGAGTGAGTTAACAATGTATGAAAAAAAGTAGTGTAATTTATAAAGTAAAAAAAAGCATAGTTTTTGATATGTTTTGAAGTGAGAATACGAAATTTTAATACCAGAGTGAGTTAACAATGTATGAAAAAAAGTAGTGTAATTTATAAAGTAAAAAAAAGCATAGTTTTATAAGTGTTTTGAAGTGAGAATACGAAATTTTAATACCAGAGTGAGTTAACAATGTATGAAAAAAAGTAGTTTAATTTATAAAGTAAAAAAAAGCATAGTTTTATAAGTGTTTTGAAGTGAGAATACGAAATTTTAATACCAGAGTGAGTTAACAATGTATGAAAAAAAGTAGTGTAATTTATAAAGTAAAAAAAAGCATAGTTTTTGATATGTTTTGAAGTGAGAATACGAAATTTTAATACCAGAGTGAGTTAACAATGTATGAAAAAAAGTAGTGTAATTTATAAAGTAAAAAAAAGCATAGTTTTATAAGTGTTTTGAAGTGAGAATACGAAATTTTAATACCAGAGTGAGTTAACAATGTATGAAAAAAAGTAGTGTAATTTATAAAGTAAAAAAAAGCATAGTTTTTGATATGTTTTGAAGTGAGAATACGAAATTTTAATACCAGAGTGAGTTAACAATGTATGAAAAAAAGTAGTGTAATTTATAAAGTAAAAAAAAGCATAGTTTTTGATATGTTTTGAAGTGAGAATACGAAATTTTAATACCAGAGTGAGTTAACAATGTATGAAAAAAAGTAGTGTAATTTATAAAGTAAAAAAAAGCATAGTTTTTGATATGTTTTGAAGTGAGAATACGAAATTTTAATACCAGAGTGAGTTAACAATGTATGAAAAAAAGTAGTGTAATTTATAAAGTAAAAAAAAGCATAGTTTTATAAGTGTTTTGAAGTGAGAATACGAAATTTTAATACCAGAGTGAGTTAACAATGTATGAAAAAAAGTAGTGTAATTTATAAAGTAAAAAAAAGCATAGTTTTTGATATGTTTTGAAGTGAGAATACGAAATTTTAATACCAGAGTGAGTTAACAATGTATGAAAAAAAGTAGTGTAATTTATAAAGTAAAAAAAAAGCATAGTTTTTGATATGTTTTGAAGTGAGAATACGAAATTTTAATACCAGAGTGAGTTAACAATGTATGAAAAAAAGTAGTGTAATTTATAAAGTAAAAAAAAGCATAGTTTTTGATATGTTTTGAAGTGAGAATACGAAATTTTAATACCAGAGTGAGTTAACAATGTATGAAAAAAAGTAGTTTAATTTATAAAGTAAAAAAAAGCATAGTTTTATAAGTGTTTTGAAGTGAGAATACGAAATTTTAATACCAGAGTGAGTTAACAATGTATGAAAAAAAGTAGTGTAATTTATAAAGTAAAAAAAAACATAGTTTTTGATATGTTTTGAAGTGAGCATACGAAATTTTAATACCAGAGTGAGTTAACAATGTATGAAAAAAAGTAGTGTAATTTATAAAGTAAAAAAAAGCATAGTTTTTGATATGTTTTGAAGTGAGAATACGAAATTTTAATACCAGAGTGAGTTAACAATGTATGAAAAAAAGTAGTGTAATTTATAAAGTAAAAAAAAGCATAGTTTTTTAAGTGTTTTGAAGTGAGAATACGAAATTTTAATACCAGAGTGAGTTAACAATGTATGAAAAAAAGTAGTGTAATTTATAAAGTAAAAAAAAGCATAGTTTTATAAGTGTTTTGAAGTGAGAATACGAAATTTTAATACCAGAGTGAGTTAACAATGTATGAAAAAAAGTAGTGTAATTTATAAAGTAAAAAAAAGCATAGTTTTTGATATGTTTTGAAGTGAGAATACGAAATTTTAATACCAGAGTGAGTTAACAATGTATGAAAAAAAGTAGTGTAATTTATAAAGTAAAAAAAAGCATAGTTTTTTAAGTGTTTTGAAGTGAGAATACGAAATTTTAATACCAGAGTGAGTTAACAATGTATGAAAAAAAGTAGTGTAATTTATAAAGTAAAAAAAAGCATAGTTTTATAAGTGTTTTGAAGTGAGAATACGAAATTTTAATACCAGAGTGAGTTAACAATGTATGAAAAAAAGTAGTGTAATTTATAAAGTAAAAAAAAGCATAGTTTTTTAAGTGTTTTGAAGTGAGAATACGAAATTTTAATACCAGAGTGAGTTAACAATGTATGAAAAAAAAGTAGTGTAATTTATAAAGTAAAAAAAAGCATAGTTTTGATAAGTGTTTTGAAGTGAGAATACGAAATTTTAATACCAGAGTGAGTTAACAATGTATGAAAAAAAGTAGTGTAATTTATAAAGTAAAAAAAAGCATAGTTTTATAAGTGTTTTGAAGTGAGCATACGAAATTTTAATACCAGAGTGAGTTAACAATGTATGAAAAAAAGTAGTGTAATTTATAAAGTAAAAAAAAGCATAGTTTTATAAGTGTTTTGAAGTGAGAATACGAAATTTTAATACCAGAGTGAGTTAACAATGTATGAAAAAAAGTAGTGTAATTTATAAAGTAAAAAAAAGCATAGTTTTATAAGTGTTTTGAAGTGAGAATACGAAATTTTAATACCAGAGTGAGTTAACAATGTATGAAAAAAAGTAGTGTAATTTATAAAGTAAAAAAAAGCATAGTTTTATAAGTGTTTTGAAGTGAGAATACGAAATTTTAATACCAGAGTGAGTTAACAATGTATGAAAAAAAGTAGTGTAATTTATAAAGTAAAAAAAAGCATAGTTTTTGATATGTTTTGAAGTGAGAATACGAAATTTTAATACCAGAGTGAGTTAACAATGTATGAAAAAAAGTAGTGTAATTTATAAAGTAAAAAAAAGCATAGTTTTATAAGTGTTTTGAAGTGAGAATACGAAATTTTAATACCAGAGTGAGTTAACAATGTATGAAAAAAAGTAGTGTAATTTATAAAGTAAAAAAAAGCATAGTTTTTGATATGTTTTGAAGTGAGCATACGAAATTTTAATACCAGAGTGAGTTAACAATGTATGAAAAAAAGTAGTGTAATTTATAAAGTAAAAAAAAGCATAGTTTTATAAGTGTTTTGAAGTGAGAATACGAAATTTTAATACCAGAGTGAGTTAACAATGTATGAAAAAAAGTAGTGTAATTTATAAAGTAAAAAAAAGCATAGTTTTTTGATATGTTTTGAAGTGAGAATACGAAATTTTAATACCAGAGTGAGTTAACAATGTATGAAAAAAAGTAGTGTAATTTATAAAGTAAAAAAAAAGCATAGTTTTTGATATGTTTTGAAGTGAGAATACGAAATTTTAATACCAGAGTGAGTTAACAATGTATGAAAAAAAGTAGTGTAATTTATAAAGTAAAAAAAAGCATAGTTTTTGATATGTTTTGAAGTGAGAATACGAAATTTTAATACCAGAGTGAGTTAACAATGTATGAAAAAAAGTAGTGTAATTTATAAAGTAAAAAAAAGCATAGTTTTATAAGTGTTTTGAAGTGAGAATACGAAATTTTAATACCAGAGTGAGTTAACAATGTATGAAAAAAAGTAGTGTAATTTATAAAGTAAAAAAAAACATAGTTTTTGATATGTTTTGAAGTGAGCATACGAAATTTTAATACCAGAGTGAGTTAACAATGTATGAAAAAAAGTAGTGTAATTTATAAAGTAAAAAAAAGCATAGTTTTTGATATGTTTTGAAGTGAGAATACGAAATTTTAATACCAGAGTGAGTTAACAATGTATGAAAAAAAGTAGTGTAATTTATAAAGTAAAAAAAAGCATAGTTTTTGATATGTTTTGAAGTGAGAATACGAAATTTTAATACCAGAGTGAGTTAACAATGTATGAAAAAAAGTAGTGTAATTTATAAAGTAAAAAAAAGCATAGTTTTTGATATGTTTTGAAGTGAGAATACGAAATTTTAATACCAGAGTGAGTTAACAATGTATGAAAAAAAGTAGTGTAATTTATAAAGTAAAAAAAAGCATAGTTTTGATATGTTTTGAAGTGAGAATACGAAATTTTAATACCAGAGTGAGTTAACAATGTATGAAAAAAAGTAGTGTAATTTATAAAGTAAAAAAAAGCATAGTTTTTGATATGTTTTGAAGTGAGAATACGAAATTTTAATACCAGAGTGAGTTAACAATGTATGAAAAAAAGTAGTGTAATTTATAAAGTAAAAAAAAACATAGTTTTTGATATGTTTTGAAGTGAGCATACGAAATTTTAATACCAGAGTGAGTTAACAATGTATGAAAAAAAGTAGTGTAATTTATAAAGTAAAAAAAAGCATAGTTTTTGATATGTTTTGAAGTGAGAATACGAAATTTTAATACCAGAGTGAGTTAACAATGTATGAAAAAAAGTAGTGTAATTTATAAAGTAAAAAAAAGCATAGTTTTATAAGTGTTTTGAAGTGAGAATACGAAATTTTAATACCAGAGTGAGTTAACAATGTATGAAAAAAAGTAGTGTAATTTATAAAGTAAAAAAAAAGCATAGTTTTTGATATGTTTTGAAGTGAGAATACGAAATTTTAATACCAGAGTGAGTTAACAATGTATGAAAAAAAGTAGTGTAATTTATAAAGTAAAAAAAAGCATAGTTTTTGATATGTTTTGAAGTGAGAATACGAAATTTTAATACCAGAGTGAGTTAACAATGTATGAAAAAAAGTAGTGTAATTTATAAAGTAAAAAAAAGCATAGTTTTATAAGTGTTTTGAAGTGAGAATACGAAATTTTAATACCAGAGTGAGTTAACAATGTATGAAAAAAAGTAGTGTAATTTATAAAGTAAAAAAAAGCATAGTTTTATAAGTGTTTTGAAGTGAGAATACGAAATTTTAATACCAGAGTGAGTTAACAATGTATGAAAAAAAGTAGTGTAATTTATAAAGTAAAAAAAAGCATAGTTTTATAAGTGTTTTGAAGTGAGAATACGAAATTTTAATACCAGAGTGAGTTAACAATGTATGAAAAAAGTAGTGTAATTTATAAAGTAAAAAAAAGCATAGTTTTATAAGTGTTTTGAAGTGAGAATACGAAATTTTAATACCAGAGTGAGTTAACAATGTATGAAAAAAAGTAGTGTAATTTATAAAGTAAAAAAAAGCATAGTTTTTGATATGTTTTGAAGTGAGAATACGAAATTTTAATACCAGAGTGAGTTAACAATGTATGAAAAAAAGTAGTTTAATTTATAAAGTAAAAAAAAGCATAGTTTTATAAGTGTTTTGAAGTGAGAATACGAAATTTTAATACCAGAGTGAGTTAACAATGTATGAAAAAAAGTAGTGTAATTTATAAAGTAAAAAAAAGCATAGTTTTATAAGTGTTTTGAAGTGAGAATACGAAATTTTAATACCAGAGTGAGTTAACAATGTATGAAAAAAGTAGTGTAATTTATAAAGTAAAAAAAAGCATAGTTTTATAAGTGTTTTGAAGTGAGAATACGAAATTTTAATACCAGAGTGAGTTAACAATGTATGAAAAAAAGTAGTGTAATTTATAAAGTAAAAAAAAGCATAGTTTTATAAGTGTTTTGAAGTGAGAATACGAAATTTTAATACCAGAGTGAGTTAACAATGTATGAAAAAAAGTAGTGTAATTTATAAAGTAAAAAAAAGCATAGTTTTTGATATGTTTTGAAGTGAGAATACGAAATTTTAATACCAGAGTGAGTTAACAATGTATGAAAAAAAGTAGTGTAATTTATAAAGTAAAAAAAAGCATAGTTTTTGATATGTTTTGAAGTGAGAATACGAAATTTTAATACCAGAGTGAGTTAACAATGTATGAAAAAAAGTAGTGTAATTTATAAAGTAAAAAAAAGCATAGTTTTATAAGTGTTTTGAAGTGAGAATACGAAATTTTAATACCAGAGTGAGTTAACAATGTATGAAAAAAAGTAGTGTAATTTATAAAGTAAAAAAAAGCATAGTTTTTGATATGTTTTGAAGTGAGAATACGAAATTTTAATACCAGAGTGAGTTAACAATGTATGAAAAAAAGTAGTGTAATTTATAAAGTAAAAAAAAGCATAGTTTTATAAGTGTTTTGAAGTGAGAATACGAAATTTTAATACCAGAGTGAGTTAACAATGTATGAAAAAAAGTAGTGTAATTTATAAAGTAAAAAAAAGCATAGTTTTTGATATGTTTTGAAGTGAGCATACGAAATTTTAATACCAGAGTGAGTTAACAATGTATGAAAAAAAGTAGTGTAATTTATAAAGTAAAAAAAAGCATAGTTTTATAAGTGTTTTGAAGTGAGAATACGAAATTTTAATACCAGAGTGAGTTAACAATGTATGAAAAAAAGTAGTGTAATTTATAAAGTAAAAAAAAGCATAGTTTTTGATATGTTTTGAAGTGAGCATACGAAATTTTAATACCAGAGTGAGTTAACAATGTATGAAAAAAAGTAGTGTAATTTATAAAGTAAAAAAAAGCATAGTTTTATAAGTGTTTTGAAGTGAGAATACGAAATTTTAATACCAGAGTGAGTTAACAATGTATGAAAAAAAGTAGTGTAATTTATAAAGTAAAAAAAAGCATAGTTTTTGATATGTTTTGAAGTGAGAATACGAAATTTTAATACCAGAGTGAGTTAACAATGTATGAAAAAAAGTAGTGTAATTTATAAAGTAAAAAAAAGCATAGTTTTTGATATGTTTTGAAGTGAGAATACGAAATTTTAATACCAGAGTGAGTTAACAATGTATGAAAAAAAGTAGTGTAATTTATAAAGTAAAAAAAAGCATAGTTTTTGATATGTTTTGAAGTGAGAATACGAAATTTTAATACCAGAGTGAGTTAACAATGTATGAAAAAAAGTAGTGTAATTTATAAAGTAAAAAAAAGCATAGTTTTATAAGTGTTTTGAAGTGAGAATACGAAATTTTAATACCAGAGTGAGTTAACAATGTATGAAAAAAAGTAGTGTAATTTATAAAGTAAAAAAAAGCATAGTTTTATAAGTGTTTTGAAGTGAGAATACGAAATTTTAATACCAGAGTGAGTTAACAATGTATGAAAAAAAGTAGTGTAATTTATAAAGTAAAAAAAAAGCATAGTTTTTGATATGTTTTGAAGTGAGAATACGAAATTTTAATACCAGAGTGAGTTAACAATGTATGAAAAAAAGTAGTGTAATTTATAAAGTAAAAAAAAGCATAGTTTTTTAAGTGTTTTGAAGTGAGAATACGAAATTTTAATACCAGAGTGAGTTAACAATGTATGAAAAAAAGTAGTGTAATTTATAAAGTAAAAAAAAGCATAGTTTTATAAGTGTTTTGAAGTGAGAATACGAAATTTTAATACCAGAGTGAGTTAACAATGTATGAAAAAAAGTAGTGTAATTTATAAAGTAAAAAAAAGCATAGTTTTATAAGTGTTTTGAAGTGAGAATACGAAATTTTAATACCAGAGTGAGTTAACAATGTATGAAAAAAAGTAGTGTAATTTATAAAGTAAAAAAAAGCATAGTTTTTGATATGTTTTGAAGTGAGAATACGAAATTTTAATACCAGAGTGAGTTAACAATGTATGAAAAAAAGTAGTGTAATTTATAAAGTAAAAAAAAGCATAGTTTTTGATATGTTTTGAAGTGAGAATACGAAATTTTAATACCAGAGTGAGTTAACAATGTATGAAAAAAAGTAGTGTAATTTATAAAGTAAAAAAAAGCATAGTTTTATAAGTGTTTTGAAGTGAGAATACGAAATTTTAATACCAGAGTGAGTTAACAATGTATGAAAAAAAGTAGTGTAATTTATAAAGTAAAAAAAAGCATAGTTTTTGATATGTTTTGAAGTGAGAATACGAAATTTTAATACCAGAGTGAGTTAACAATGTATGAAAAAAAGTAGTGTAATTTATAAAGTAAAAAAAAGCATAGTTTTATAAGTGTTTTGAAGTGAGAATACGAAATTTTAATACCAGAGTGAGTTAACAATGTATGAAAAAAGTAGTGTAATTTATAAAGTAAAAAAAAGCATAGTTTTTGATATGTTTTGAAGTGAGCATACGAAATTTTAATACCAGAGTGAGTTAACAATGTATGAAAAAAAGTAGTGTAATTTATAAAGTAAAAAAAAGCATAGTTTTATAAGTGTTTTGAAGTGAGAATACGAAATTTTAATACCAGAGTGAGTTAACAATGTATGAAAAAAAGTAGTGTAATTTATAAAGTAAAAAAAAGCATAGTTTTTGATATGTTTTGAAGTGAGAATACGAAATTTTAATACCAGAGTGAGTTAACAATGTATGAAAAAAAGTAGTGTAATTTATAAAGTAAAAAAAAGCATAGTTTTTGATATGTTTTGAAGTGAGAATACGAAATTTTAATACCAGAGTGAGTTAACAATGTATGAAAAAAAGTAGTGTAATTTTATAAAGTAAAAAAAAGCATAGTTTTTTGATATGTTTTGAAGTGAGAATACGAAATTTAATACCAGAGTGAGTTAACAATGTATGAAAAAAAGTAGTGTAATTTATAAAGTAAAAAAAAGCATAGTTTTATAAGTGTTTTGAAGTGAGAATACGAAATTTTAATACCAGAGTGAGTTAACAATGTATGAAAAAAAGTAGTGTAATTTATAAAGTAAAAAAAAAACATAGTTTTTGATATGTTTTTGAAGTGAGCATACGAAATTTTAATACCAGAGTGAGTTAACAATGTATGAAAAAAAGTAGTGTAATTTATAAAGTAAAAAAAAGCATAGTTTTTGATATGTTTTGAAGTGAGAATACGAAATTTTAATACCAGAGTGAGTTAACAATGTATGAAAAAAAGTAGTGTAATTTATAAAGTAAAAAAAAGCATAGTTTTTTAAGTGTTTTGAAGTGAGAATACGAAATTTTAATACCAGAGTGAGTTAACAATGTATGAAAAAAAAGTAGTGTAATTTATAAAGTAAAAAAAAGCATAGTTTTATAAGTGTTTTGAAGTGAGAATACGAAATTTTAATACCAGAGTGAGTTAACAATGTATGAAAAAAAGTAGTGTAATTTATAAAGTAAAAAAAAAGCATAGTTTTTGATATGTTTTGAAGTGAGAATACGAAATTTTAATACCAGAGTGAGTTAACAATGTATGAATAAAAGTAGTGTAATTTATAAAGTAAAAAAAAGCATAGTTTTTTGATATGTTTTGAAGTGAGAATACGAAATTTTAATACCAGAGTGAGTTAACAATGTATGAAAAAAAGTAGTGTAATTTATAAAGTAAAAAAAAGCATAGTTTTTGATATGTTTTGAAGTGAGAATACGAAATTTTAATACCAGAGTGAGTTAACAATGTATGAAAAAAAGTAGTTTAATTTATAAAGTAAAAAAAAGCATAGTTTTATAAGTGTTTTGAAGTGAGAATACGAATTTTAATACCAGAGTGAGTTAACAATGTATGAAAAAAAGTAGTGTAATTTATAAAGTAAAAAAAAGCATAGTTTTATAAGTGTTTTTGAAGTGAGAATACGAAATTTTAATACCAGAGTGAGTTAACAATGTATGAAAAAAAGTAGTGTAATTTATAAAGTAAAAAAAAGCATAGTTTTATAAGTGTTTTGAAGTGAGAATACGAAATTTTAATACCAGAGTGAGTTAACAATGTATGAAAAAAAGTAGTGTAATTTATAAAGTAAAAAAAAGCATAGTTTTATAAGTGTTTTGAAGTGAGAATACGAAATTTTAATACCAGAGTGAGTTAACAATGTATGAAAAAAAGTAGTGTAATTTATAAAGTAAAAAAAAAGCATAGTTTTTGATATGTTTTGAAGTGAGAATACGAAATTTTAATACCAGAGTGAGTTAACAATGTATGAAAAAAAGTAGTTTAATTTATAAAGTAAAAAAAAGCATAGTTTTATAAGTGTTTTTGAAGTGAGAATACGAAATTTTAATACCAGAGTGAGTTAACAATGTATGAAAAAAAGTAGTGTAATTTATAAAGTAAAAAAAAGCATAGTTTTATAAGTGTTTTTGAAGTGAGAATACGAAATTTTAATACCAGAGTGAGTTAACAATGTATGAAAAAAAAGTAGTGTAATTTATAAAGTAAAAAAAAGCATAGTTTTATAAGTGTTTTGAAGTGAGAATACGAAATTTTAATACCAGAGTGAGTTAACAATGTATGAAAAAAAGTAGTGTAATTTATAAAGTAAAAAAAAGCATAGTTTTTGATATGTTTTGAAGTGAGAATACGAAATTTTAATACCAGAGTGAGTTAACAATGTATGAAAAAAAGTAGTGTAATTTATAAAGTAAAAAAAAGCATAGTTTTTGATATGTTTTGAAGTGAGAATACGAAATTTTAATACCAGAGTGAGTTAACAATGTATGAAAAAAAGTAGTGTAATTTATAAAGTAAAAAAAGCATAGTTTTATAAGTGTTTTGAAGTGAGAATACGAAATTTTTAATACCAGAGTGAGTTAACAATGTATGAAAAAAAAGTAGTGTAATTATAAAGTAAAAAAAAAGCATAGTTTTTGATATGTTTTGAAGTGAGAATACGAAATTTTAATACCAGAGTGAGTTAACAATGTATGAAAAAAAAGTAGTGTAATTTATAAAGTAAAAAAAAGCATAGTTTTATAGTGTTTTGAAGTGAGAATACGAAATTTTAATACCAGAGTGAGTTAACAATGTATGAAAAAAAGTAGTGTAATTTATAAAGTAAAAAAAAGCATAGTTTTATAAGTGTTTTGAAGTGAGAATACGAAATTTTAATACCAGAGTGAGTTAACAATGTATGAAAAAAAAGTAGTGTAATTTATAAAGTAAAAAAAAGCATAGTTTTATAAGTGTTTTTGAAGTGAGCATACGAAATTTTAATACCAGAGTGAGTTAACAATGTATGAAAAAAAGTAGTGTAATTTATAAAGTAAAAAAAAGCATAGTTTTATAAGTGTTTTGAAGTGAGAATACGAAATTTTAATACCAGAGTGAGTTAACAATGTATGAAAAAAAGTAGTGTAATTTATAAAGTAAAAAAAAGCATAGTTTTATAAGTGTTTTGAAGTGAGAAATACGAAATTTTAATACCAGAGTGAGTTAACAATGTATGAAAAAAAGTAGTGTAATTTATAAAGTAAAAAAAAGCATAGTTTTATAAGTGTTTTGAAGTGAGAATACGAAATTTTAATACCAGAGTGAGTTAACAATGTATGAAAAAAAGTAGTGTAATTTATAAAGTAAAAAAAAGCATAGTTTTTGATATGTTTTGAAGTGAGAATACGAAATTTTAATACCAGAGTGAGTTAACAATGTATGAAAAAAAGTAGTGTAATTTATAAAGTAAAAAAAAGCATAGTTTTTTAAGTGTTTTGAAGTGAGAATACGAAATTTTAATACCAGAGTGAGTTAACAATGTATGAAAAAAAGTAGTGTAATTTATAAAGTAAAAAAAAGCATAGTTTTATAAGTGTTTTGAAGTGAGAATACGAAATTTTAATACCAGAGTGAGTTAACAATGTATGAAAAAAAGTAGTGTAATTTATAAAGTAAAAAAAAAGCATAGTTTTATAAGTGTTTTGAAGTGAGAATACGAAATTTTAATACCAGAGTGAGTTAACAATGTATGAAAAAAAGTAGTGTAATTTATAAAGTAAAAAAAAGCATAGTTTTTGATATGTTTTGAAGTGAGAATACGAAATTTTAATACCAGAGTGAGTTAACAATGTATGAAAAAAAGTAGTGTAATTTATAAAGTAAAAAAAAGCATAGTTTTTGATATGTTTTGAAGTGAGAATACGAAATTTTAATACCAGAGTGAGTTAACAATGTATGAAAAAAAGTAGTGTAATTTATAAAGTAAAAAAAAGCATAGTTTTTGATATGTTTTGAAGTGAGAATACGAAATTTTAATACCAGAGTGAGTTAACAATGTATGAAAAAAAGTAGTGTAATTTATAAAGTAAAAAAAAGCATAGTTTTATAAGTGTTTTGAAGTGAGAATACGAAATTTTAATACCAGAGTGAGTTAACAAATGTATGAAAAAAAGTAGTGTAATTTATAAAGTAAAAAAAAGCATAGGTTTTATAAGTGTTTTGAAGTGAGAATACGAAATTTTAATACCAGAGTGAGTTAACAATGTATGAAAAAAAAGTAGTGTAATTTATAAAGTAAAAAAAAGCATAGTTTTTGATATGTTTTGAAGTGAGAATACGAAATTTTAATACAGAGTGAGTTAACAATGTATGAAAAAAAAGTAGTGTAATTTATAAAGTAAAAAAAAGCATAGTTTTTGATATGTTTTGAAGTGAGAATACGAAATTTTAATACCAGAGTGAGTTAACAATGTATGAAAAAAAGTAGTGTAATTTATAAAGTAAAAAAAAGCATAGTTTTTGATATGTTTTGAAGTGAGAATACGAAATTTTAATACCAGAGTGAGTTAACAATGTATGAAAAAAAGTAGTGTAATTTATAAAGTAAAAAAAAGCATAGTTTTTTATAAGTGTTTTGAAGTGAGGAATACGAAATTTTAATACCAGAGGTGAGTTAACAATGTATGAAAAAAAGTAGTTTAATTTATAAAGTAAAAAAAAGCATAGTTTTATAAGTGTTTTGAAGTGAGAATACGAAATTTTAATACCAGAGTGAGTTAACAATGTATGAAAAAAAAGTAGTGTAATTTATAAAGTAAAAAAAAGCATAGTTTTATAAGTGTTTTGAAGTGAGAATACGAAATTTTAATACCAGAGTGAGTTAACAATGTATGAAAAAAAGTAGTGGTAATTTATAAAGTAAAAAAAAGCATAGTTTTATAAGTGTTTTGAAGTGAGAATACGAAATTTTAATACCAGAGTGAGTTAACAATGTATGAAAAAAAGTAGTGTAATTTATAAAGTAAAAAAAAGCATAGTTTTTGATATGTTTTGAAGTGAGAATACGAAATTTTAATACCAGAGTGAGTTAACAATGTATGAAAAAAAGTAGTGTAATTTATAAAGTAAAAAAAAGCATAGTTTTATAAGTGTTTTGAAGTGAGAATACGAAATTTTTAATACCAGAGTGAGTTAACAATGTATGAAAAAAAGTAGTGTAATTTATAAAGTAAAAAAAAGCATAGTTTTTGATATGTTTTGAAGTGAGCATACGAAATTTTAATACCAGAGTGAGTTAACAATGTATGAAAAAAAGTAGTTGTAATTTATAAAGTAAAAAAAAGCATAGTTTTTGATATGTTTTTGAAGTGAGAATACGAAAATTTTAATACCAGAGTGAGTTAACAATGTATGAAAAAAAGTAGTGTAATTTATAAAGTAAAAAAAAGCATAGTTTTATAGTGTTTTGAAGTGAGAATACGAAATTTTAATACCAGAGTGAGTTAACAATGTATGAAAAAAAAGTAGTGTAATTTATAAAGTAAAAAAAAGCATAGTTTTTTATAAAGTGTTTTGAAGTGAGCATACGAAATTTTAATACCAGAGTGAGTTAACAATGTATGAAAAAAAGTAGTGTAATTTATAAAGTAAAAAAAAGCATAGTTTTATAAGTGTTTTGAAGTGAGAATACGAAATTTTAATACCAGAGTGAGTTAACAATGTATGAAAAAAAGTAGTGTAATTTATAAAGTAAAAAAAAGCATAGTTTTATAAGTGTTTTGAAGTGAGAATACGAAATTTTAATACCAGAGTGAGTTAACAATGTATGAAAAAAAGTAGTGTAATTTATAAAGTAAAAAAAAGCATAGTTTTATAAGTGTTTTTGAAGTGAGCATACGAAATTTTAATACCAGAGTGAGTTAACAATGTATGAAAAAAAGTAGTGTAATTTATAAAGTAAAAAAAAAGCATAGTTTTTATAAGTGTTTTGAAGTGAGAATACGAAATTTTAATACCAGAGTGAGTTAACAATGTATGAAAAAAAGTAGTGTAATTTATAAAGTAAAAAAAAGCATAGTTTTTGATATGTTTTGAAGTGAGAATACGAAATTTTAATACCAGAGTGAGTTAACAATGTATGAAAAAAAGTAGTGTAATTTATAAAGTAAAAAAAAGCATAGTTTTTGATATGTTTTGAAGTGAGAATACGAAATTTTAATACCAGAGTGAGTTAACAATGTATGAAAAAAAGTAGTGTAATTTATAAAGTAAAAAAAAGCATAGTTTTATAAGTGTTTGAAGTGAGAATACGAAATTTTAATACCAGAGTGAGTTAACAATGTATGAAAAAAGTAGTGTAATTTATAAAGTAAAAAAAAAGCATAGTTTTTGATATGTTTTGAAGTGAGAATACGAAATTTTAATACCAGAGTGAGTTAACAATGTATGAAAAAAAGTAGTGTAATTTATAAAGTAAAAAAAAGCATAGTTTTTGATATGTTTTGAAGTGAGAATACGAAATTTTAATACCAGAGTGAGTTAACAATGTATGAAAAAAAAGTAGTGTAATTTATAAAGTAAAAAAAAGCATAGTTTTTGATATGTTTTGAAGTGAGAATACGAAATTTTAATACCAGAGTGAGTTAACAATGTATGAAAAAAAGTAGTGTAATTTATAAAGTAAAAAAAAGCATAGTTTTTGATATGTTTTGAAGTGAGAATACGAAATTTTTAATACCAGAGTGAGTTAACAATGTATGAAAAAAAGTAGTGTAATTTATAAAGTAAAAAAAGCATAGTTTTATAAGTGTTTTGAAGTGAGAATACGAAATTTTAATACCAGAGTGAGTTAACAATGTATGAAAAAAAGTAGTGTAATTTATAAAGTAAAAAAAAGCATAGTTTTATAAGTGTTTTGAAGTGAGAATACGAAATTTTAATACCAGAGTGAGTTAACAATGTATGAAAAAAAGTAGTGTAATTTATAAAGTAAAAAAAAGCATAGTTTTATAGTGTTTTGAAGTGAGAATACGAAATTTTAATACCAGAGTGAGTTAACAATGTATGAAAAAAAAGTAGTGTAATTTATAAAGTAAAAAAAAGCATAGTTTTTGATATGTTTTGAAGTGAGAATACGAAATTTTAATACCAGAGTGAGTTAACAATGTATGAAAAAAAGTAGTGTAATTTATAAAGTAAAAAAAAAGCATAGTTTTTGATATGTTTTGAAGTGAGAATACGAAATTTTAATACCAGAGTGAGTTAACAATGTATGAAAAAAAGTAGTGTAATTTATAAAGTAAAAAAAAGCATAGTTTTTGATATGTTTTTGAAGTGAGAATACGAAATTTTAATACCAGAGTGAGTTAACAATGTATGAAAAAAGTAGTGTAATTTATAAAGTAAAAAAAAGCATAGTTTTTGATATGTTTTGAAGTGAGAATACGAAATTTTAATACCAGAGTGAGTTAACAATGTATGAAAAAAAGTAGTGTAATTTATAAAGTAAAAAAAAGCATAGTTTTTGATATGTTTTTGAAGTGAGAATACGAAATTTTAATACCAGAGTGAGTTAACAATGTATGAAAAAAAGTAGTGTAATTTATAAAGTAAAAAAAAGCATAGTTTTTTAAGTGTTTTGAAGTGAGAATACGAAATTTTAATACCAGAGTGAGTTAACAATGTATGAAAAAAAGTAGTGTAATTTATAAAGTAAAAAAAGCATAGTTTTTGATATGTTTTGAAGTGAGAATACGAAATTTTAATACCAGAGTGAGTTAACAATGTATGAAAAAAAGTAGTGTAATTTATAAAGTAAAAAAAAGCATAGTTTTTTAAGTGTTTTGAAGTGAGAATACGAAATTTTAATACCAGAGTGAGTTAACAATGTATGAAAAAAAGTAGTGTAATTTTATAAAGTAAAAAAAAGCATAGTTTTTGATATGTTTTGAAGTGAGAATACGAAATTTTAATACCAGAGTGAGTTAACAATGTATGAAAAAAAGTAGTGTAATTTATAAAGTAAAAAAAAGCATAGTTTTATAAGTGTTTTGAAGTGAGAATACGAAATTTTAATACCAGAGTGAGTTAACAATGTATGAAAAAAAGTAGTGTAATTTATAAAGTAAAAAAAAAGCATAGTTTTTGATATGTTTTGAAGTGAGAATACGAAATTTTAATACCAGAGTGAGTTAACAATGTATGAAAAAAAGTAGTGTAATTTATAAAGTAAAAAAAAGCATAGTTTTTAGTGTTTTGAAGTGAGAATACGAATTTTAATACCAGAGTGAGTTAACAATGTATGAAAAAAAGTAGTGTAATTTATAAAGTAAAAAAAAGCATAGTTTTTGATATGTTTTTGAAGTGAGAATACGAAATTTTAATACCAGAGTGAGTTA
This sequence comes from Loxodes magnus, assembly GCA_946699065.1. Taxonomy (NCBI): domain Eukaryota; phylum Ciliophora; class Karyorelictea; order Loxodida; family Loxodidae; genus Loxodes; species Loxodes magnus. The sequence continues at coordinate 34,651 of CAMPDV010004597.1, forward strand.
ACAATGTATGAAAAAAAGTAGTGTAATTTATAAAGTAAAAAAAAGCATAGTTTTATAAGTGTTTTGAAGTGAGAATACGAAATTTTAATACCAGAGTGAGTTAACAATGTATGAAAAAAAGTAGTGTAATTTATAAAGTAAAAAAAAGCATAGTTTTATAAGTGTTTTGAAGTGAGAATACGAAATTTTAATACCAGAGTGAGTTAACAATGTATGAAAAAAAGTAGTGTAATTTATAAAGTAAAAAAAAGCATAGTTTTATAAGTGTTTTGAAGTGAGAATACGAAATTTTAATACCAGAGTTGAGTTAACAATGTATGAAAAAAAGTAGTGTAATTTATAAAGTAAAAAAAAGCATAGTTTTATAAGTGTTTTGAAGTGAGAATACGAAATTTTAATACCAGAGTGAGTTAACAATGTATGAAAAAAAAGTAGTGTAATTTATAAAGTAAAAAAAAGCATAGTTTTATTAGTGTTTGAAGTGAGAATACGAATTTTTAATACCAGAGTGAGTTAACAATGTATGAAAAAAAAGTAGTGTAATTTATAAAGTAAAAAAAAAGCATAGTTTTTTGATATGTTTTGAAGTGAGGAATACGAAATTTTAATACCAGAGTGAGTTAACATGTATGAAAAAAAGTAGTGTAATTTATAAAGTAAAAAAAAAGCATAGTTTTTGATATGTTTTGAAGTGGAGGAATACG